>PVIU01024242.1:0-25878 GCA_004026605.1 Ondatra zibethicus
GTGAGTGAGTGAGTGAGTGAGTGAGTGAGTGAGTGGGTGAGTGAGTGAGTGAGTGAGTGAGTGAGTGAGTGAGTGGGTGAGTGAGTGAGTGAGTGAGTGAGTGAGTGAGTGAATGGACCTGGCAGCAAATTCACTGCAAGGACACTACGGTAGGAATCATCTTGCAGTCACAGGTCACATCACTGAAAGAGTCAGCAACATGAACAGCAAAGTTAGAACCCTAGTGTCCAGGGACTTCTGGACAGGAGGAAGGAGGGTTAAAGCAGGGCCTGAGGAAGCCGTGGCTTTGTAGGGACCTAAATCAGAATCTTTACGATGATCACTCACGGTGCTGGGACCAGTGACAAAGCTATTCACCTTAGGCCAGTTCCTTCCCAGTCCTAGCTCACTCAGGATGCAGAACCGAGATGAGCAGGCAGGACCCCAAGGTTGTTGTAAGAAACAGAACCAATGTATGTAAAACATAGGGCATATAGGAAGCCTTTATTAAACTGAAACCCATGTTCCTATTGAAAAACCATCTGTGCTGATGAATAGAAAGTTACATCTTTGATAAATTGGGAATCTCTGTCCTTGCTGTCATTTTTACTTTAAGAAATACATTGAATCTGTTTTAAACAAGAAAGGTTGGCAGTTGCGTCTTTGGTTTGATGGAGGACAGATCCTCAAACATACACAATATAAGGACTGCCAAACACAAAGAAATGACCTCTGAAATAGTTCAAATGGTGTGCAGGCTCTGTCTGTTCACCCATAGGTTCCATCTCCCAGGTTTGCAGGGCTCTTACCTTGGGAAATCTGCCTTCTGAAAACTCCTCTGTCCAGCAAACAGTGACTCAGGACTTGCTCTCCCTGGGGCCTTATGCTCCATGCTATTGGCTGTTCATGGAGGCTTGAGCTTCTGATTGGGAGGAGCATAGAAACTAATATCTCAGATGAAATCAGGCGTTGATACAGATGGTAACCTCATCAGCAGTGGGCATCAGGGGTCAGGGTCCATCCAGACATGCAAATTCTCTGCAAAGTCCACAGAAGGACAACTTGTTTTCTCAGGAACCCTGGGGAGTAGAGGGGTAGTGTCAGTCAATTGGAGGAAGGTGAGCTGAGCTAGACTTCAGCAGACAGTTCAGAATGAAGGAAAGGAGAGGAGGCTGCTGCCCCATGTTCATAGAGACACCCTCCTCCTAGGTTTCAGCCATTCGGAAACAGACCGCGGTTAATGTCTAAAGGGCACAGCGCAAGAGTGTGCCTGCAGTTCTTAGGTGACTGCTCCATTTACATTCCTGAAACCCAGGGCCTCAGTTTTGCCCTAATAGGGTATCTTCAGCTCCAGTATAAATAAAAGGAACCAGAGCAGCCTATCAGGGTCTCTCTGATGACTAAGGTTTGATGTATTAAAATCTAACCAGATTTAGAAAATGTACTCCATCACTTTAATTGAATTTGTAAAGATGTCTGATTTATGAAGCATTGCATGGACCCTTCTGGCTATATTAGACTCACATATACTAATCACCGTGGTGTCTTTCCTTTCTGTCCCCATGTCTATACCAGTCTGTGTATCTAGAGTTCCTCTCGTGGAAAGGAGCATCTCCCTTGTCACCCTTGTCTGCCCTTGGGCCTAGCATGGGTTCCAGACATGTGGCAAGAGCCAGTAATATATATTCAGAGCAGGTGCTTGGGCAAGGTTGAAGGGGACGAGATTTGGGACCTTCCCCTTACAGTGTGTGACCTTGGACAAGTTAACATCCCTGTGTCTTGGCTCCCATACTTGTAACTGAAAATAAAAGTAAAGCCCCATTGCACAGGCTAATTGCCAGCCTTAATAAGATCATTTCTGCAGAATGCTTAGCACTGTGCTTGGTGCTTTGCAAGATTTCAATCATAGTAATTTTTAATAATTATATGACCATGTGAAAAGACGGTAACCAAGAGCAGGATCTCTGGGGTCACTGTGCTGTGGTCACGTCATGGCTCTGTCTCTTGCTACATATATTCATGAGGATGTTATGATAGGTTATGGAGGACCCTTGTCTATCCAGCTGTCAGATGGAGGTGTCTCCATCTCGTACTACTAAGTGAAACATTTTGTATAATACCTAGCATGCAAATGAAGAGGATCCTTTAATAATAAATATTAAAACTGGTATATATTCAGGTATGTGTGTGTTGATTTAATGCTCTTTTTCAAAAATATTATACTGTTTAAAATGGATTAGTTAAGTTTACAAATAAATCAGTTTGACAGGCAATTTCCAGACTGTTCTCAATCAAATGTCCAACTGGTAGCCATGAATAGATCACATTTAGAATTTGCAAGGAAAACTTATTCCAAAAGTCTACTCAGACATTCAAAGAGAGAAAGGAAGTGGTGTGTTGCTCAGTGTTTGTTTGTATTCCATCGGGAGTTAGTCCTGCCCTGGACCAAAGGTGCTGGTTCAGATGCTGGTGCTGAACACAATTGCCCAGGTCCGTCTCAGAGAAATACTCAGCAGCAAGGAGTCTAAGAAACCATCCCAGGTGCCTACAGAGGATGAGCCAAGGAGAATAGTCTAGATGGGCTTGGGGGAAAACACACAGCATGTGATCAGAAGTTCCATGGTAGGCAAGTTTACCTGGTAGGAGAGCCAGAAAATGGCCTGTGGAATCCTGAGACCTTAGATCTCTGATATCCAGTGCATCAGCCTTGCAGACGTGAGGCAGGGTGTGAGACTGAGAAGAAAGTAGCCCTGTGGATTTCAAAACTGGAGTACCAAGGCAGCATCAGCAAGGACGGGGATGCAGGGTCATTTCTGGATCCTGCTGTCCTGGGAACTTGGACCTACCTGAGACTGGGATAAGGAGAAGTTAGTGGGTTAGGTGATGGCACCACAAGGCAGTGCATTAGACAGCAGGGTGTCTTCGCTTCTCTCTTTCCCTACCGGCACCGCTCTGTGTTTCACACTACCCTGGAAGGTGGTCTCATTTCACAGGAGGGACCGCACGGTGCCTGGCTTAGTGTGTAAAGCCACTGCAGAATGTTGTCCGAGTATATCTCGTCCCTCCCCTTCCTTCGCGCGGGAATGCTCTCACCCCCACATGCAATTTTAATAGCAAAGATCATTTTTTTTATCAAGTTACTCTCTGTAATCAGAATTTAAACACTATCCCAACATTTTTCTTGCAAAACAGATCTTGAGAGGCCCAGTAGGCCATCCTGAATTACTGATGAGATCCTCAGTGAAATGTCTTCAGTTGTTACTAAAATAAATCTCTCCGATTAGATTTTCCACATAAAAATTGGGTAGCATTTAGGCTGACTGGTTCCATCGGTAGAAAATCATGTACTTGCTAAAGCTCTACCGACAGTCATTCATGGTCCTTCCTTTCTTCCTTCCTTTCTTTCTTTCTTTCTTTCTTTCTTTCTTTCTTTCTTTCTTTTTCCAAATTTCCCCTTGAAATCATGGTCATTTATTTCTAAACAAACCAGGTGATCTTGCTACCCAGGTTAAGGAAGTCAGTCCGTCTACAGAGCCAGACTCTGCAGTGTGATGCCATGACCTTCACTTCCCAGGAAAAATGTACATTTCTTAGAGGTTGTTAGATCCTCAGGGCTGCTGGAACACAGGATGGCTTAGAGCAACAGGAATCCATGCTGTCGCCACTCTGGAAGTCCACAGTCAAGGGTCAGCAAAGCCACGCTCCCTCCAAAGCTTCCAGGAAGGATTGCTTTCCTGCCTCTCTCAATCTGGTGACCTCGGCTATTCATTGGCATAGAACAGCCATCTTCTCTCTGTACAAATTGCCCATTTGACAAGTAGCTCGACCTGAAGGCTTGGTGGCACGGGTCTGTCCTCCCAGCTACTCTGGAAACTGAGGCAGGAGGATAACAGATTCAATGCCTGCCAAGGCAGACAGACAACTTGGTGACATCTAGTCTCACACTTTCTTTTTCTTTAAAGTCAAATAAGGGCTGGGAGGGGGTGGAGCACTGGACTAGCCTAGCGTATGCAAGCACAATCCTTATTACTGCAAAAGAAAAGTCAATTTAAAAAAGAAAAAGACAAAGCTAGAGCCCAGTCCCATGCGACCTCATGCTCATCCAGTCACATCCGAGCAGACCCTGTCCCCAGATAAAGTGTCCTTTGCTTCCAAGGTCATGAGTGTTAGGACTTCAGTAGAGCTTTCTAATGGAAATACAGTTCAACACAGAACACCCGATATTATGCCCACCCAAGACTTCATAATCAGCTCATAACCAGATCCTCTCTGCTTTTTAAACTAACCTTTCATAGGCTGAGCCAAAAATCTGTTCCTCCAGAGGGAGTTTCTTCCACTGTCCCCAGGAGGCAGTGGAGAAGACGCATGTTTTCTCCTAAGGACTAGACCGAAAGGCCTCTTTGTTTGACTTTCCTATGACCTTGGAAAGTGAGTCTTGTGAGTCTCTTTCTGAAACTCATCTCTTTACCCTTAAATCGGGGTAACAGATTAGAGGGGTGCTGTGGAGCTGTGATAAGATACTGTGTGGAGACGGCTTTGTAAGGTGTGATGTGAGCGTCCTGCCGTGAGTCTCTTAAACACGGCACTGCAGAAGGCAACAACACAGAGCTGAGGCCGGTCCGCCTGGATGGAAGCCCAGGTCTGCCCCTCATGAGCTGCGTGGCCTTGGTACACTGTTCCCTCCACCTTCCCCTGCCTCTGTGCCATCCCATAAAACAGGGCTGTTAACAGAGCCTCTTTTAAGAGCTCGTAGTGAAGATTAAATCAGAGTGATCTTCGAGAAGTTGCTTAAAAACTGCCTGCTACATGATCTGCACCATATTACATAACTCTGCTATTTTTGTCAAGGGCAAGGCCACAGCATCGTGTCCCGTGTGCAGTTCCATCCCAGCTTCTGGTAGAAAACAGATGCTCCAGATCTGTCTATAGGACGGATAAAGGGATGGAGACACCATTAAGCCCCCGCGCCCATCTTCCCTGTAACTGCTGTGCTTCTTCTCCAGCCAGTACCCCAGCCCTGTGCTACGGTTGGTACAAGCCCTGCCCTGCATCTACTCAGCCTGACTTTTCCGAACCAAGTGTCGTTTCCCCTCTACTTCATCTGGGTCGACAGGCCATGCCCAGGCCACCAAATTGTCCAAAGCGACCTGGAAAGAGTGTCTTTTCCTCCGGTGACTCAGCATGAATGCACTTCTTCCCCCCACATCTTCACACTATCCCCCAATAGCCCCCCCTTTCCCTTAGCTATCCATATGACATCCAACCGTCTCCCCACCTCTTCCTGAGAGTGTGGCCACTTCTAATACAAGGAACTGTGCCCTGTGGCTTTGTCACAAACATGTTGATCTTAGGACCTACCTACTGGGCAACAACCAATCAGAATGCAAGGAAGCTCTATATGGAAGGTCCCCTGCTGCCTTGAGTTTACCTGTTTGACAGCTGAGATCCTGCGCTGGTCAGTAGATTGGAGGTGGCACAGGAGTAGACAGAGAAGTGGCAAAGATACTTGACAATAGGCTTGGGAAAGTGGCTATTTCTGTCTAGAACAGTATTTCCTGTGTTTTAATAAACGACACAGGCACACCCATGCATACTTGCTAAATGTCAGCCTTTAAGGCCGGCTGTCTGACTGTGTCTGAGTTCCAGGACCTCCCCCGGGGGTCAGGTGATTCTCCAGACAGTGTTCAGATCAGACTGAGAACAACGGCAATAGTCAACAGTGTGCTTTGGGAAGGCTTCGTGCCTCTGTGCAGACAGTGCCTCCTTGGAGACCCACCAGCAATGACTGTTGGCAAGGGTGGCAGCCAGCTAAGTCGTCTGAGTAGCCACTTCTTACCCCCAAACAGGACCCTGTGCTCTCCACTAGATAATCTGACTTAAGACTGCAAAGTCGGTGTCCAGCACTTTCTGCTGAAGGGGCCCCAAGCTTGTGGCAGTGTGTTCACATGGCACCTGGTATTTAACCCACCATGACCCTCACTACTCTGAACCTTTCCTGTCTACCAGTGTGTGTGTGTGCTCATGTGTACAGGAATGTTCATGTGTGCGTGCACATGGAGAGTCCAGAGGGCAGCATCAACTGTCACCTGCCTACCTTGTCCTTCGAGAAAACATCTCTTATTGGTCAGAAACACTTGAAGTAGTCTAGGCCGGCTAACTGTGGGGCCCCAAGGATCTACCAACCCGTCTCCATGTCCTTAGCACTGGGGTTACAAGCCTGTGCCGCTGTTCCCCGCTCTGAATCTTAGTTACCATTTCATGTCATAGAGTGTGGAACATGATAGGGCTGGTACATGCCTGAGAAACAAGAGAAGGAAAGCCATTGGTAGCATCCCCTGAATGACCCTGTGTAAGAGCTTAGTGCTGTGATCTCCGCAAATGAAGCAGCCAAGAGGCCCAGCCCTCCCCCGCAGGAAGAGCCCTAGAGCCACGCTGTGAATATTTCATGGGCTTCTTCTCCACCCCGGCACCATACACGTTTATGGGCAGTATGTCACAAGAGCCCACAAGTCACCACTAGACAGGCTCCTTGCTAGGTTGACGAGCATCAAGGTCTACACCAACCAATCTCTGCTCAGAAGACACTTAAATTTTAGTGAAAAAGAAAAATGGAAGTGGGGAAATTTTCAAATGAGGCGTTTGGTGCCCAGAAGTTCATTTCCCTAAATCTCTAGAGACTGAAGGGTTGTTTTGGTTTTACCGATGCCTCCTTATGTTCGGGTCTCCAGTTCTAACATATAAAATGAGGAGGAGGAGCAAACTCAACCGTTAGGACAACAGCGAACACTCTTGCCCCGTCACGTGACACACTGGGACAAGACTACCAGACTATCAGAATCCATTTAAAAAATCTACACTTATATCAGCTTTGAGATGCCAAATGAAATCAGTTTGACCCCTTGACCTTTCTTCTTCATGTCTTGTTTTATCTATTTTAAATTGTCACAGAAATAAGGATGTGCACCAGCACCACTAGTTCCCAAAGGAGCAGTTAGCTCCCTGATACTCACTGAGTCAGCCTGAGCCTGCCTGCAGAGCGCACCTGGGACAGGCAGCCTCCGCTTCCCCAGCCCTCTAGTGAGGGCATCTTCCTTAAATGCAGATGCAGAGAGAAGCAGAAGCGGCATTCAAACCCTTCCTTGCTCAGTACGCCAGCCCTGCGCAGCACCCTGGCCTCAGGCCACGGCCGGTGTAGGCGAAAGACTGACACCTGGATGGCTTTTTTGTGAACAAAGCTATGTGTCCTGAGCCCCACTCTTTCTCCTGCTCCCCTGAACTCCAGCAGTGCTGTCCGTGGTGTGGCGCAGGTGGAGTTGCCCACGACCACCTCCTGGTGTGCACGGTTTCTCCTCCATTGTGAATCTTCCTCAGAGCTTCCTGCGTGTTTCTTCCACACAGGGGAAGTGATGGAGGAGAAGGAGCGTGTTCCAGAAGGGAGACAGTGGCAAATATCCCACTTCAGTATCTTTAATAAGTGTAACAGTTTTGCTATTTGCCAGGAAATCATTACAAAGAAAGTCTATAAAAGATAAATGCATGGTAAATTGAACCAAGTAAGAGGCAGAAAGGACCTGCTTTTGATCCATGCATAACACCAGCGACATAAGGGGTTCCTTTTGATGGACGTTCTGGTTATCATTTCCTCCCAAGCCTACAGGTTCCTTCCGATCCCGACACCCTTGTGTGCTTGCACTCTATCTGCTGTATTGTGTGGTTGGAGCTAATAATACAAGGGACTTCTGTGGCTTAATTCGTTTATTTAAATTCAAAAGAAGACTAAAAAGCCTAATCTGTCACTTGCTTTGAACAGAGCTGTTCCAGGCCCATGGGTAATGTTATGGATTAAGTTCTGATATAAATAACCGTTCTGTTCCCTATACCTTTACTGGCAGAAGGACCAGAAGTTCCAGTCAAACGTTAAATTCCATCTGGGTTTCCTGTCTCTGACACCTAAGAATAGTGAACCTGTGAAAATGTGATTCCCTATCAAACCGCAGCCCACCCCACCTCACTTCACAAATCTTGACAGATTTTGGCTACAGGGAAACTGAGGCTATGAACACCTGGCCCACCAGAGGTTGACTGTCTTTGGAAATACCTGCTAAACTCTGTCTCTAGCACAAGGACCAGATGGTGGTCTGTCAGGTGGAGGTTTTCACATCTGAGGTGTGTATACTGTCGGCGCTTAATAAATCCCCCTAGCCCTAATCTATCTGGACTCAATCCTTGGCTGCCGATGTCCTCACATCTGGCTACGCTGGCTTCTCATCATTCTGAGAGACGTCCCCAGTGCCGCCTCTTACTGTAACTGTTGGCTTTTGTGGATTTTGTTGTTGTTGTTGTTGTTGTTGCCAGGTTGGGAGGAGTCAAGAACAGGGTTGTTAAAAACCATACGCAGCCTTGTGTATTTTTGGAGCAACTTCTGCTCTCCCCCAAGCTTTAACAACTGTTAGAAAGCATTGATGTAGGAGAGTCGAATCGCTCTCATCTCGCAGATGAGAAAACGAAGACGTAGGCTTTCGTAAGGTACTAACTAGTAAAGTTCCCACAGCCATCTGGAGAGAAAGCCACACTCAGGACTTTTCCATCTGTAACGCTTAACTGCTTTAAGCTCTGGGTGAATCATGCTTTGTGGACCAGCCCTGGCAAGTCTCAGCAGAGGAGGCAGATATTAAAGAGAGAGGGAGATCTAAGGCTCTTTGAAAAGATAAATATCCAAAGTTGGCACCGGGTCTGAGAACGGGAGTAACGAAGGGTTAAAGAGCTTGGTGCCCAGGCCAGACGGAACCACCGCTGCGGAGAAACTACGCATGCCGTAAAGTGGCTTCGCTCATTGAGTAAAGAGGGGGTTAATGGTGATGACGATGATGATAATTATGACAGTAAAGCTCAGATAGAGGTTACTGCTTGCCAGACACTGTTTAACATTTCGTACGAATTAACGCTGAGTCTTGGTTGAGAAGCTATGGCATTGAGAGAACTGTTAGTATCTGTGTTTGCTGGCAGAACAGATCGGGGCTGTAGGTCACACTTTCCAAGTTCCCGCAGCAATAAGAGCAGAGCCGGATTTTACGACCTCTTAGTCCGGTTCCCAGTCTGTTTCTTAATCTTCAGTTTAAACTGCTCCTCCAGGCCCCATCGGGAACGCGGGAATGTCACCCTTGGCCAAGAGCAAACTTCCTGACTGCAGGTTTCAGGAAGCTTATGGAATGCCAGGATCTAAGAGGCCCTTCTGTGGCTTTCGTATGTGTACGTTAGTGGCTCAGGACATTCAGTGTCCCCGGGAACCACCTTCCATGGCCAGCGGTGGGATCTAGGATGCAAGAGTGTCACTTTGAGACCACATATCATCTGCCCTGATGGTTACATTCTGCAAGGCCTGCCCCTTGGTTTCGCCCCAGTGTGGCCTGTTCCCCTGGACACGTGCCTGTTGAAAGTCCAGTGGCCAAAAAGAGCTGGGAGGGGCAGAGCTCAGAAGCGTCCTCACCAGGAGTCCATCCTCCCCGAGGGACCATATCCGAATCTATGAGTATCATGTGGCCGAGGTGAACACACAATTAAAATTATTCCTCATTAATTCACTGTTTCTGTTAGGGGTCTGGGTTCCAATTATAGGTCCACAGTGGGATAGAGTGTCTGTTACCTTCTGTAGAAGCTCTTGTCCAGGGGCAATCCTTAATTCCTTAGTTAGTATATTTTCCTTCTTGCTTCCATAGTCCAGTTGACATTCTCAATTAGCATACTATGAAAATATTCTAAAAATTACTTGTTCCAAAAAAGGCAATTAAAAAAATTATTTTTCTATTATGCTTTTTCTTTCTTACTCCAACCTGATTCTGAGTTCTTTTCTTTGCCAAAGCTGCAATATTTCAATCCCATGCCACATATTTTGATGACTGTATAATGCTGCTAGCTCGAGACTGTTGTTCTGCCAGAGACGTATTACACTCATTTAGTGTCTCGCTTTGTCCCATGGCGGAACAGCATGGTTTCTCTATACTGGAATCTACCAGGGTTGTGTATTTTAAGAGATTCAATTCTGCTTGAAATCCAAACTTCATTCTAACCACTATCTCTAATCTAAATCTTCCTGGAGTAGAGATTCGGGAGGTATAACCAGCCACACAAAATCAAAAAGAATTCTGCTGGGATATTTTAAGCAAGTCATACCGACAACAATACAATTAGTAATGTAAAACCTGAATAATCAAGACAGCAGTTAAATGGACCTTCATGTATAGATTAGATCCATCGTGTTAATCTCCCGCTTCCAAGCTTTCAAAGGCAATGAATTCCCTGTTCTTCAGCTGTGATCTCGACTCTCCCCACCTCTTCCTGCTTCATCTTTTCTCACCTCCCGGCTCCTACTCACACCCACTCCAGGGTCCAGCCTGGGAAACCGCATGCAAGTCCTTAGATGGGATATTCCTTCCTTACAGCAACACACCACACACATGCTCAGTACACATTAACATACCAAACACAGCACAGATAACAACATACATGCACAGCGTACATTCAACATATGTGTACAACACACACACACATGCTTCGGCGACCACCCATTACCTTGTTGGGCTCCTGGGTATCTTTCAGTTCTCTGTTTAGGTAGCTCTTGTCATTTCTGGTCCTTTCCTACCCTCGCATCCCAGCATTCCCCTCTAGAACACACCTCGTAATTTGTAATTACACTGACTTTGGTTCACGTCATCTTTACCACCAGCCCACAGGCTTCATAAGGGAAGACAGCATGTCTTGTTTGTGCTCCCGCTTGATAAGCACAAAGCGCGGTGTTCCAGTCGTAAATATCTGTTGAGTGAATAGGTGAGAGAGACCTGGCCTGGAATCTTACAGCCATCTACCCCTCCTACGCCTGGCGGCCTCCCTCGTGAAAGGTGAACAAACTTGTGGGAGCCGTGCTTTGCAGACCCAGATCAGTCCCTCTTGTGAGCTCGCCTCTGGCGGTGCTGTGCTCCCAACTCCAGCCTGCCCAGCTTTCCCAGGGCTGGACTTTGCTTCCTGCATTCCCTGAGAAAGGTCTCTACCAAGAAACCAAAGAGAAGAAATACCAAAACCAAGGAAAAACAAGAAATGCATCTGAGCCGCTGCACCGTAATTTCCACTGCATCCTGTCTTTATTTCTTGGGCCAAACTCAGGAGACACTATCTTTGATACCTCGATTTTGTTTCATGATGGCCTCTGGAGATGCATTCGTTTCTTCACACTGTCCCCTCAGTCATTTGTGACAAGCTGCTTTGATAATCAGCAGTTTTCTTGTGCAGAGTTGCGTGTCCTGAGAAATCGTGTGCCTTCATGGGAATTTCTCTACAGATTGTTTACTGTGTCAGATAGCTCATTATATTTGGGCAGTAGTTTTTCCTTAAGATTTTGGAATCCTATAGGGTCTCTTACTAAAATTCTGTTTCCTGCAGTGCTTGAATTGGTATGCCTCAGATATCCAGGAACCAACATTTCTTAAAGTATTGATACCAGACTGAGCTAGGGGCTCAGGGATATTTGATAGGAACAGTTACAAAAATTATAGACCTGAAAATAACTCCAAATATGATAGTGGAAGGATCACAATTAGTCTTTATCATGAAAGTTTATCTCGTAGGAGAAACAAAAAACTAGTAAGAATAGTTGTAGGTCTGTGATCTCACACTTGCTCTGAACAAAATGCAAGTCTTTCCTTGGATACTGGTAACATTTCTCAGAACTTCCTGTGTGCCAGACAGCTCTCTGAACTGTGTGTCTTAATTTATTTCATGGCATAACATCTCTACAAGGAGGATGTAGTCATTATTGTCATTGTATAAATGAAGAAAGTAATCAGACAGTAACTCCAAGTCATACAGGTAGGAAAGGGCAGAGCTAAGCTGTGAGCCCAGAACGTGAGTTTAACAGTGCCTGTGCATCCTCCAGTACACAGACCAAGCAAGTAATCGCCTCTCGGTCCCAAATCCCCACATATGTGTATGTCAGTATATTTAAATTTTGTTCTGCATCCTATTGTTTTGTGAAGGATTCAGGAGTTCTAGATTTTTTTTTATCTTTCCTGGATTTTAACTGTGGCAAATAAATATCCCAGTGAAGTGATAGAATTGAGCCAAGCAAGACATGGATTTATTAGCCAACAGATGATCAGGAAGTATTATTCTTTGGGTCCTGGCTACCATTCGGTGAAGTGGGGAATCCTGGCTGCTGCTGTATGTAAGGAGAGGTGAGATAACCACATATAAATTGCCTGGCACACTGGTGATCAATACCATTCTGTACGCAGAGTGTGTGAGGACAGCAGGAAACAGAATCAATCCTCATGAAAAGGAGGAATCCTTCAATAGATGATGGATCTAATGGTATAAACCATGTTCTATCACCAGAAAAAAAAATGGTTAATATAGTTCTCCAAGGGCTCTGGTTGTAAGAAGGAATAGCCACATCAATAAGAAAACCATATTTTCCAGCCATTTGAAGTCAGTTTGAATAGCAAGAAAGCATGGGATTAGAAGAATAGTGGCCAAGTTGATAATCCTATCCCTGGACATTCTACCATCATGAGGCATTGTGAGCTTTTTGCTGATTTCACCACACACACACACACACACACACACACACACACACACACACACACACTTAGAATCCTGCTTCTCCAGCCCCTGCGTTCCCCCCACCTACACACCTGTGTACACAGATCCACACGTGCATCTGGTCTGCAGTCACTAGGTTGTCGGCTGCCAAGTGCACCGTGTCTGGCTGAAGAGTTGGGGCTGAGGTCACAAGCGATGCCTTAGCTTAGTACGGGGAACTTTCCTTTGTTGGATGCTCCTGCGCTGTGTTTCGGTCGCCTTCCTTCACAGACGACAGAATTCATCCTGGACATCAGACATCAAGGCGGCTGACTCACTGACCGGCTGCATGCTGAGATGAAGGAGCTGGCCCCATCTGAATGCTCTCCTGGAGATTAAATTTTAACAAACTCGGAGGCTGGGGGCGGGATCTCCAAGAGAGAAAAGAAAGAGAGGTGAAGTGGAAGATGACTGAGATGAGTTCATTGGAGTGGAGGGACCCTGGGAAGTCACAGAGCCTTGAGTCAAGCTAGCATTCAGAAACGAAGACAAAAAGCTGTCCAGAGAAGACGTGCAGAGGATCAGAGAGAGGGAGAGGGAGGGAAGAGCCAAGCCCAGGAGCCGCTCCAGCTTCCCTGGTGCCCTTGCAGTGGACTGGGCCTTACGATGTCTGTGTGCACGCAGGAATCGGAGGAGGAAAGTCCATGACAAGAACCTGAGGCTAAGGCCCTGATGTTGCTTACGCTGAAGATTTGTGAAATATCAACTTGTTTCTGTGCTTTCACCCAAGACAGTGAGGCAGTTGTTCACACCGTTGAGTAGAGCTTCAAGATGATACAGACCACCAGGACTGAGCCTGGGACTCAGGTCTGCCCTTCGCCATGGCTTCAAGGGGAAATTCTCACTAGAGGAGAAGCTGGAGATGCCAGAAGTGCAGCTGGAATTAGTGGAAACACAGAACTCCAGATGTTAGGCATCAGTGTGGCTGTAAACAAACTCATTCCTGCAGCTCCACCAAGCTTGCTTTAATTTCTTTTTTATCTGATAAACAGACCCGTACTCTTTTTTGCCTGGTTGCAAATAGACTAATTCTTTAGGGAATGGTGATATTCCAACCGACTAACACAGTTTGCTGCTCTTTCTCTGGAAATTGCATAATTCACACATCAATGCAATTCTCATATGACTGGTAGTTTTGCAAACTTTGGAACTTTGCAATCCCATATGCAATTACTGTTCAGGTCTGATTGTATACACACCCGTCACCTGCTGGTTTGTTTGCTTTTCGCCCCTCTCTCATTTTACCAGTTTCCATGTCCAGACGACAACACAGTCATGAAGACTCCTAATTCTGTCACGCTGTGGGACTAAATCGGAGTCTGCTTTCCTGGGGAAGGGCGGGGAAAGGATGGCAGCTCGGTTTCTGTATCCAGTCTGCAGGTGTTTGTCCCAGCTCGCAGAGCTGTCGCCTGGGTGGGTTTCAGCAAGCAGTTCCAGTTCCCCATTGCCTCAGCATCAACAGCTACAGGCTGCTTGCTCTTTGGCCAGTCTGGAACTCACACCCCAAACCCTGATCTCGCCTCCATCGCACGTATAGAGCAGCCCGCTCTTCACATGTTTACGTCACTCAAGCATGTACAAGCCAGTGAGCAACAAAGACCTTGTGGGTCAAGATAAGTGTGCCCCTCCGATTGTGGAGGCCTTCCTCCTTGCTGTCGGCTGGCATCTCTTTGAAATGAGTTGTCTCGGTTTGACATAAAGAAAGACAGAAGGAAAAAAAGGGAAGGAGGGGGAAGGGGAGGGGAGTGACAGGAATGGGAGGGACCTTGATAATCATGTAATATTTGATTCTTTCTTTGTCACACACACACACACACACACACACACACACAGCCTTGGAAGATAAGAAATGAAAGTAATGACGTTATGACTGTGACACTGCCGGCACTGGAGTGGCCAGCTCCCGACTGCAGTCCTAACCCCAGGTTGTCCATTTTGCAGGGCCGCTGTTCGAGAGAGAATTGCAAGTACCTCCACCCTCCGACACACTTAAAAACTCAGCTAGAAATTAATGGGAGGAACAATTTGATCCAGCAAAAGACCGCAGCAGCGATGCTTGCCCAGCAGATGCAATTTATGTTTCCAGGAACGCCACTCCATCCTGTGGTGAGTGTACCTTCTGTAAGGATGGGTGGGTGACTGCACGGTCAGTCTGGGCAGTGCCGCGCAACCGAAAATGACCTCCCCTCACTCTGTCACTTTGGTTGCGATTACAGCAGATAGCTCTAAATCGCAGTGGATGCTAAAAATGAGCTGCGTGTTCTTCTCTTCATTTAAATGGAAAGATACTTGTGTAGAAATGGGGCAAGGACTTCTGATCAATACCTGGGAAATTTGCACCACGCCAGCTCTTTCTCATCAGTGAACTCTGCATTTTAGACCGTCTTCATGTGGAAATCGGTCCACATTTCTATTTGGAGTTTGTGACACATGTCTGGCTATGTGTCGCAGAGGTCGTGATGCCTAAAATAAGTTTAGCGATGTGTTGGGTACTTTATGCAGTTAAGGGCATCGTCTAAGGAAGAGGAAAGGGAGACTGGAGACGAATGAGCTCTCCAGTATCATGCAGCTAATTCGCTGAACTTGAACTAGGTCATTAGCCAGAGTGCTCTGTACAGCTTGCTCCAGCTGGAGGCCGACAGCAGCTGCATCAGAATGGATGTCACCAGCAGCCACGCACCAGGAGACGGCCTCCTCGCTTAATCTCCTGTCTCTTCCAAGCCTGCAAAGGGTGTGGTAGCTGCCACAACAAGAACCCCAGATTCCGTGTCCCAGGGAGTTGAATGGATGAATATGTGCTGTGTAGTATTTTTCTCCCCCATGCTAGTGTTTGAGTTAAAGGTCTTCAAGTTGCTTTAGAAGTGAGGCCCTTGGGGAGAAAGGAGTGCATTCGACGCCAGTGGGTTTCATTTACAGTGTGAATTATGTGTCAAAAACAAGGAAATTTTTTAAAAAGCCAAAGTGAGTGGATTTTCACAAAAGATTACTCTACAGAAATCAGTTTGTATTGTAATAAAGGTCTGTGTGAGCGAGTGCAGCTAAATTAAAAGGGATGGTGACCAGTGACCACCATTTCCTCTCTTGTGTTCCCATGAAGTGGGCTGGGGAGAGGAGAGCGGGCAGGAAAAGTGGAGAGACCTTAGCCATCTTTTTTAGAAGTTCTGTTCGCCTCCAAGATTCCAAAATGATTCCAAGATTCACCTTTTCCCAGAGTGGGAAAAAAATGCAGATGATTCCAAGGTAAAACAGACATAGCCTTTGGGGATAGACAGATGCGTGTACGGGGCTGAGTAAGAGCCAGGCAGAAGAGAGAAGGAGACTGCCCAAGAAATGGTTGACTGAAGGCAAAGGGGTATCAAATAAGTCATCACATAGGACCCGACAGAGCTGTACCAGATGTGCAGGCCTGACGCACACAGAGCTTAATCGAAACACCAGCCATTTCAGTGATTCTGTTTAAAACTCCACCATGCATAATTTACAATTCATTTTTTGATGTGCACATAAAATTTGTTTTATTAAATTACCTAAATGTTAAAATAATGTACTTATACATATTAAATAATGTCTATGGCAGTAAATTTAATATGAGCCCGGTCGATATAACAGCAGTATGTTATGTATCTCAGTCATTCAAGCTATACACTTCCTGTTTGTAGAATTAATAAGAATCGACCCTCATACTCAGTCCTGTTCATACTAATAAGAAAAATATATTCATGCCTTAAATATTATTTGAACTATTTAAGGGTTTTTTTTGTGTATTTTTGTATTTGCCTCAGATATCAATCAGAAGTTGATCACTATTCTATAAAAAAGGAATGACCCACTTAAATATTGCAATACTGGTTTCAAAATCACAAGAAGTATTAGAGTACAGAATGTGCTGAATCTAATATTCAACAACTTACCAACAAATTTTCCTTGGAATTTTAGAGATGAATTTGTATCCTAGTCAGTTAACTAAATAATGGCTCTTAGAGTTCTTGCTCTCTATAGATGCCGATAGATGGGTGATAGGTAGATGGAGGGAGGGATGGATGGAATAGACAGAGAGACAGATGAGAGAGAAAGAGAGAGAGAGAGATAGGACACAGGGTCTTTGCAGTTGCGATTATAGTCCACAGATGGTGAGATTCTCTGAATAAATGTAGTCACAAGTGTCCTTAGAAGACAGAAGAGATGAACAAGGTGGAGTTGGTCCAGACAGAAGACCACGTGTCTACAGAGGCAGAGACTTGGTCACAAGCCAAGAAAAGCCAGCAGCCACCAGCAGATGGAAGAGACAAATGATGGATGTTCTCCCCCAAAGTCTCCAGAGGGACCGTGCTCTGCCGGTGCCTTACTGATAGCGCGGCATAACTGTTCTCGGGCTCCTGGCCTTCTGCACTCTGACAGGATAAATGAGCATTGTGCGGCCCGGCAGCTAGAGTCAACTCAACAGCAAATAAACTGATGATCAAAAAAGCAAGAACCAATCCATTTTGTCTCCTCCCAACCTCAACTTCTTCACGGTGACGCTTCTTTTTCCTTTCTGCCTCCCAACCGTCTCTGGAGTCATTCCATGGAAACCTCTCCACAATATTCTTCTATATTTCCAAGCTAGTGGCTGCTTTTTACCTTCCTTGTAGTCTGAATGCTTGACTACTCGCATTCCCTATGTTGAAGCCTTCCCCTCTTGGGGTGACATGATTTCGGAGTTTGTATTAGGCAAGGTTCTCTAGAGGAACAGAGAGAAGGAGACCTCTTAGACTAGCTTCCACAGTGGGGTGGGTGAGTACTCCAACATGACCTGGAGAAGCAGATCACCATGTAGCTGCCAAGTCCAGGAAGCTGAGCGGGTTCTCTCTGGCACGGAAAGCCTGGAAGGTATCTCGGGAACTGCAGGCATTAGCTCCATGTTGAAAGGCGGAAGCAGCCGGAGTCAGCTATGGATGGAGAATTATAGTAACAGCAATAGACATCCTCGGAAAGGGAAGAGCTGCGGGCACACCCTGCTCAGCGTTCGCTTCGGACTTCTTTTCTCTCTGGACTATCTCTTGGGGGGTGTTGCCCAACACGGAAGATACCCCCACCCGTCCCCAGGCACTGTTGCATCTAACATTCCTCACTGGAAACATCCTACAGAAGCATAGGTGTGTTTCTCTAGTCATTGATATCTCTTAGTAAAATTGATAACTAAGGATAACCTCCAAAGAGGAGTTCGGAGCCCTAACGAATGGGTTTTGCGCCCAGAGGAAAAGAGACTCACCAGAAGCCACCATCTTCAATCTAGCAAGGAGCCAGCCACATGGCTCAGTGGGTTAAGATACTTGCCACCATGCTGGATCTGACTTTAATTCCCAGGACCCACATGGCAGAGAGAACTAATTCACACAAGTTATCTTCTAACTTTTATACATGTACGCACAATGAGGTATGTGTGAGGTAGACAGACAGACACGATTAAAAATGCAGTATGAGCCAGCAAGCGAGCCCTCACTACACATTTGATCTGCTGGTACCATCAGTTTACAGTGTTGTGCTCTCACAGACTTCATGTGTGTAATCACGTGGGACCTCCTAGCAGCACTCAGCACCTAGAAGCAACCTCGCCCTCTTGGACTCGCTCTTGCCTCTGACCCTTCAGCTCTGTCTTTTTTGCCTAGTTCAACTCTATGTTGAAGTTTCCAGAATGAATATTTATTTTTATTTACCCTCTCTTGGTTAACACAGCCTGTTCCAAGAGCTATAATTTTTTTTTTACCAGCTAAGAACCAAATATGTGTCCCTATCCCCAAATATCTCCTTGTGCTCATAGATCTGTCTCTTTCTAAACTCACCTTAAAATTTCTTGCATGGACATTTTCAAGACTGAAAGTCCGGCTCCCACTACATTCCCGTTTCAGTCCGCGGAACCATCAGCCAGCAGCTACAAGCAAAGCCAGCAGAGTAGCTTACGTTCTGGCCTGCAGGTCATCTCCAGGTCCTGTCCTGTTGCCGTCAACGCCATCCACTTCTCTACTTCCCATCCCTGCATCTAAGCCACCATTAGCCTGGTTTTCAGCGTGTGTCATAAGCACTGTCCTTCTCAAGTCTTGACCTCTACTTCTTCTGCCCTCCACGCTTCTACTGGAAGCCTTGGAGGGGTCTTCTAAAACATCGGCAGGATCTTACAACTGCCTTGGTTTTGATTTTAGCTTAGAAAGCAAACATTTCATTTGTGCTTCACTTTGGCTGATCCCCCCTCCACCCTCTGCTCCTACTTCATCTTTCTGCCTCCACTCTTTTCCCTATTGTCCTCCCCATACCCCACACCCCAGTAACTAAGGACCTTAAATTTTCCTCATGTCACTAAGCCTAATGACTTAACTATTTAATTTTGACTGTGGCCCATAAAGTCCTGTGGATTCTACCTTCCACCAAGCTCTGATTACCTAAGAACTGTACTAGGAAGGTAAAAGAGAGAAAGGCAGGAACATGGAGGGAAGGCAGGGGAAGAAAATACTAAGACCAGCCCTGCAGAAGAGATTTTCTTCACGAAGGCTTTCTGTGGTTCTTTCCCTCGGGCCTCTTCAGCTGTGTATTTGCACTAAGCGCTGACAGGCACCAAAAGGAAAGTGTCTTAGACCTCTTGGTAGCGGCACCGTGCAGAAACTACAAGCTTATCATCGAGACTGGAGCTGGTGTGGTTCCAAGAATGGAGTCCTCCGGAGTGCCTGCTCTGCTCCTGTCTCAGCTGCCTGTGGAAAACCGATCTCAGACGCCATGATCCGTGGCTGGCATGGATCTTCTCTCAGGCATTTCATTTTCAACCAGGATCTCAGAGCCACTTTTCCTAGGCAATAGGAACTGGCAGCGCTGCTCAGAGCAGGCCCCACACATCTTATCTACAGAAGGCTCAAGCCAGTGGAGGGGCACACACTGCTTGCTGCCTATGCTCCAAAGTCATGCAGACATGGTATATTGATTCCAAGCGGCCTGATCTGGAGAATGCTCAAGAGCGGACGTCAGCCCACGCTGGGAGGCAGGACAGCAGGGTGCTTTGCTTAGACTCACCCTCAATAGTGTTGGCTTGGGCTTAACCTTTCAGGATCTGCTCTGTGACCAGCTCTCACCTGCAAGGACATAATTCCCTCTGCTGTGCTTGCTTCTCAGGGATTAGTTTCAAGAGATTAAAGAAGACAGCATGTGTGACAGTGCTTTGAACATGCTAGAACCATCCACAGCTGTAGAGTGGTATGGCCTGTCCCACGACTGCTAGAGAGTGCACGTCTCAGCAAATGACCTCAAGTGTCTTTTTCACTCATCAGCTTCAATGAAGAGCGCTCTGTGCGCTAAAACGACGCTGTCTAATGTCTAATTGATCTGTCTTCATAAGGCCTATGAACTTATTTAAACATTTGAGTTTCCCACCATAGAGAGTATTTTCCCAATGCACATTTTAAAAAAATGAAGACCAGATACTTGCTGCACTTAAATTCCATGTTTCACATCTGTTGAGTGTATTGCTGTGCTGATTACACTCACATTAGAGGAGCATTAGATAATTGGAGGCAAAGACTGTGATGATGTGAATGTCTATGCCGCCCATGACAGCAGCTATTTATAGAGGTTGGCCAACGGGAAACAGAAGAGAAGCAGCCATTTGTGCAGATGAGCCTTTCGATGGTTTTACGTGTCCATTGCAGGTGGGAAAGTTTAAAACTCAAGTCAATTTCCTCTTCAGGAAGCAGAAATAAGCGGGAAAGGACTAGATTTGAACGTAGGTCTCTCAGCATCTAAGACCTGTAATTGCTTTTCTCTTCAGTGGCATTATGTCTTAGCCAAATGTTGCCACTATCATCTGTAATGCAAAGTGAATATATTTCAGAACCTTAATATATTTCAGGTGAACAAATAGCATAGCTTTGAATGCCCAATTTGACATTTTGTTGGAATAAATTTGTTGATGTCATGAAGGGTTTGGAAAATACAGCTTGAGGTTCTCACTTAGATATGCAAGGGTCAATGTGTATTTATATCACCATGATCACCTATGGGAGAAGAGAGTTGGAAATCTAGATGAATTTAAAAAAAAAAAAAGAGGGGCAGGAGAGATGGCTCAGCAGTTAAGAGTGCTTGCCAGTTTTCCAAAGGACCCAAGCTTATTTCCTAAAACCCATGTTAGGTCGCTCACAAAGGCAGGGTACTAGAGCTCCAGGGGCACCTAAGCCCCTCCTGTGACCTTGTGGACACCGTTAAACACACATGGCACACACATGTACAGGCACTGGAAAATAAAGAAATGCAAAAATAAGGCCTTTACATCCAGAAAAATCAAACCAGAGGTGCTCATGGGAGTTTCCATTTGTGTAGATGCTAGCTTTGTCCAGTCTTCTTACTCGAATCACGTGGTACAAATATAGCTTTTAATATCTGTTTTCATTCCTCATTTTTGAGAATGGTCCCCAAATCTGATCACACACTCTTCACGTAGTAAGGCTTTTAAATGAGAATTTTAAGTTTCCTGCCGAGACCTATTCCAGCAGCATTCGTGGCTTTAGGAATCTGCATGCCCCCCCAAGGCAGTTCAGATACAATGGGTCCATTGAATCACTGATGTGTGTGGCCTCTCAAGGTCAATATTTTTAATCCTAAAAAAATATAGTCCTTATACTATTAGCTTACTTTTTTTCAATAGTACTGAATTACCAAATGGACAGTTACTAAAACGCCACAGCTTTCTATAATTATGATTCCAGTGGGTAACACATCCCATCCACAGAAAATTCTGTAGAAAGTCAAGGAGGAAAACACACTAAACCACCAACCCTTTGCAGTGTGCGGAGCTCGTGTTACAGTTTCTCCCAAAACAAACATTATTTCCGAACCATAAAGCTGTAAGAGTTCCTCGTGGGAGAACAACTCAGCCTTCCTCCCAGACCGTTAGAATCCCCTCCTTTAGCTCTCAGCCGCTTCTCCAGTCTCTGCACCAACTGTCAATACTTTGCTGTTTCCCTGACGTGGCGACGTGGTCATCCATAAGAGACTGCTCTGCCATCCTAAATGAAAATGCACAGACTGCTAGTTTTCCCATGTGTTAAACAATTCATCCGGAATCTGAACAGACAACGAGGTTACCCACGGTGTAAAAATAGAGAAACGTTATGACGCACGGCAACAGCGTAGCTCAGTGCTGGAAAGTCACGTGATGACCTGGCTGGAAATATTTGGGAATTTATTGTGGAAACAAACAGTTTACACATTGTCTGTAAATCTGGGATGTAACTCAGTGGAAAAGCACTTACCTATCACATGGGAGACCTTAGGTTCAAGCCTCAACACTTCAAAAAAGAAAAAAAAAATTCCGTAGCTTAAAACCAAGCAAATAAATAAAGAGCCATTAGGTCCAGTTCAGTGTGCAGTTTATTCTTAGAAAAATCCTTGGAAACCATGTTAACAGTGGTTCTTCAAAGATAAAAATGCATAGCTTAATTGGTGGCTCATGCCCATAATCCCAGAAGACTGAGGCAGGACATTGCTGAGTTCGCAGCCAGCGTGAGCTACGTGGCAGTTACCATCTACCCTGGGATGCATATGGAGACTTTGTCCAAATAATAAATAAATGTGAAATAAGGTTTGTTGTCTAAGTATGTGTAATGTCTTTTCTGAAAGATGGCATTTTCTAGATGTCCTTGAGATAGAACTTTAAAAAGTAATTATCTTCCCCACCCACAGTGTAACTCTTCTTAGCGAGGACTGTAGTGGTGGAAAGTACGGTTCATCAGAGACTGGGTGTGCTTGTCGTTGCTTCTCTGACTGTGCGACTCTGGGGTTTTAGAGGTCATGAGAGAAAATATTCACACTCGAAAATCGCAAGCTCTCCCATCCAGCTTTTCCAGAATGGGAGGATGTATCGACCTATTGCCTCATAGTAGGATTAGCAACACATAGTAGGTACACACAAAAGCACCTATGAGTTGGGCATGTCCGTGCTAGTGATGAAAGATGTGAACATACTGGTAAGTCTGAGCAAAATAGATCCCTAGGAAGTTAACGTGTGAAAATGTGTGAATTTGGCCAACTTGACTATCAAGCTATAATCAAGAGATGTTTTAATTCATGTCCCTTGTAGAGACCTATAGGAAAATGCAGAGATGACCAGTCTGTGTTTTGTAGGTATTACTGTCTTTGGGTTCGAACTCTCAATAGCTTGGAGTGATAGGTAATCTGGGTGTTCCTCTGATACTCTCCAGTATGTTGATACAGTTTGGGTGAGAAAGGATCGATAATAATGTTTTCATTTTTGAGGAGCAAAAATAAAAAAGAAGAGGAAGTGTCTAATGAGCTTCTGCAGTTAAGAGCTGAATTGTATAACTGATATAAAGGATATTCTAGGCAGGGGAAATTTTCTCTCAAATGACATTTACTAGTGATTTGCTCAAATGACACTTGTTGGTAAGTTTTGAACTAAATAAGTTTTTCTGTGTTGCTTTCCTTTAACAGCCCACTTTTCCTGTAGGTCCCACCATAGGGACAAATACAGCAATTAGCTTTGCTCCTTACTTAGCGCCTGTCACCCCCGGAGTTGGGTTAGTCCCAACAGAGATTCTACCGACGACACCTGTCATTGTTCCCGGAAGTCCACCAGTCACTGTCCCGGGCTCAACTGCAACTCAGAAGCTTCTCAGGACTGATAAACTGGAGGTACTTCAATTATTTTTGTGTTTGGAAATGCATCAGTGGCAGAAATGTATGCCTGTTAGAATGGATGAATGCTTGTGACATAATTTCATCCTGCAGAAAAATCCCTGTGTGTGCATACGTGTGCATGATCTACATGAGCTAGTTCCAGGACAGGCTCCAAAGCTACAGAGAAACTCTATCTGGAAAAACCAGAGAGAGAGAGAGAGAGAGAGAGAGAGAGAGAGAGAGAGAGAGAGAGAGAATGAATAGTTCCTTCAACAAAAGTTCCTTCAGCAGGGTAGGCAGACAAGGAATCTGCTCTTCACAGTTGACCTCAACAGATCACTTCTGGTTCATTTCATACCAGGAATGATGTCAGCTGCCCCCAGTACACCTGTGAAAGTTTCAACTACACCAGTGGGGTTCGGATGGATGGGAGTCAAGTCCTAAAGAGTCTGAGTTTGGTGATCCCATCACTTCGAGTCCCATCACAGGCTTGAGGGTTAGGAGTTCAAGGTCAGCCTCTGCTACGTGGTGAATTTGAAACCAGCCTAGGCTACATGAGATTCTGCTGAAAAACAAAATGAACAAAAACAGAATCTAGGTGAATATCTGACTGGGTTTTAATTTAGCGATTGTTGTTCTGATGATGGAATTTTGGACAATACCCAAACAGGAAGAAATTGTGAGTGACTTTGAGGTCCACCCACCTGGCCTGACCGTGGGTCAGTAAAACACTTCCACAGCTAGGACTGGCTCTGTCCCTTCAGTAGTGTTCCTGGTGACCAAGAAGCAAGTCACTGGTTACGTTTGCTCACTGTGGGACTGGAGCCCGTGAGAAGCAACTTCACCATTCTGTGGGATTTTTCCTGCTGATGTTTAGAAAGCAGGAATGAATTACATAAATAATATACATAGGCTTCTCTTGTCTTATACTGTCTATAATGAAGAACAGTCTTCAATGTCTACAGAAATCTTTACTGTCTATAATAAAGAACACTCTTCAGTGTCTACAGAAATTTTTCTATGTATAGTAAAATCTTGGTTCCCTAGAATTCTCAAAAAGATAGAGAAGTTTAGTTATTTGAGATTTTAGGGACACAGGGATTAAAATTTTTAGAATTCAATATTTCTAACTGTTCTATTCCCTCCATTTATTTACTCTTTGCCTCTTACTGTATTTCTCTCTCTCTCTCTCTCTTTTTTTTTTTTTTACCTCGTCTCTTCCTTGGGAGCGATCAAAAATACTTCAGTGAGTTTAAAATGAAAGTTTTGATGTCCGGGGGTTATAGTTTTTGCGATTGGTAGTTTTACATATCAACTTTTGTAGAATTGGGGAGGAAGAAGCCTTCACAGTCATTGAGCTTTGTCCCCCATCCTCAGAGAGGTGAGCAGATGCACCATTTTCCCAGAACTGTTTACACACTGTGATCGCTTGGTCCATGCATACACCATCCTTCTGTACCAGGACTCTAGAGCACTCTAGAATGACTATCCAAGTAGGGGTACCCAGCTGTACACAGGTGTGTTGTGTAACCGGCACACAGGCATTATAAGGCACAGGTAGGTAGAGTGACTGAAGAGACCCTGAATGGGAAGAAAGAGGGAAAGAGGGAGGGCAGGGGGGCAAGGAGAGAGTGAAAGGGAAGGGAAAATAAATGAAAAGAGAAAAGACGGTGTGCATGAATGCATAGCTATGGCCATGTAGACGTTGTAAAAAGGAGCGAAGGATGATAGTACATGATAGGTAGATAGATAGATAGATAGATAGATAGATAGGTAGATACATGATAGATAGATAAGTAGATAGATAGATGATAGATAGATAGATAGATAGATAGATAGATGGTAAATAGATAGATAGATAGATACATGATAAATAGAAAGGTAGACAGACAGACAGATAGATAGATAGATAGATAGATAGATAGATAGATAGATAGATAGATAGATGGTAAATAGATAGATACATAGAAATAGATAGATGATAGATAGAGAGATGGTAAATAGATAGATAGATGGTAGGTAGATAGATAGATAATAGATAGATTGATAGATGGTAGGTAGATAGATAGATAATAGATAGATTGATAGATGGATGATAGGTAGATAGATGATAGATACATAGATAATAGATAGATAGATAGATAGATAGATAGATAGATAGATAGATAGATAGATGGATAGATAGATGGATAGAAATAGATAGATAGATAGATAGACAGACAGACAGATAGATAGATGATAGGTAGGTAGACAGAGAGACACACAGACATAGATGCGGGAGTTGTGTGATGGGATATGTGCATGTGTTATAATTCGTATAACTGATAAGCACTCAAAGACATGTATGAAAGTAATGAAAATCAGTATGGCATTTTTTCAGAAACAGTGGTGACTTTGTTCAATTATTTTTCCTTTGTTGTTTTAGGTAAAGAGCAGATTTCAGATTAATTTCTCCATTTCAGTATTTACCCTAGGAAAAGGCACAAAGCAAAGCCCAAATTAGTTTGTTAGAAATTCTGGTAACTTGGTTCGAGATCATAACAGTTTTCCCCTCTGTGAACCTAAAAGCACCATGAGGGGAAGTGGAAAGGGTGTCTCCTCGCCCTCCTTCCTCCT
>PVIU01024243.1:0-25875 GCA_004026605.1 Ondatra zibethicus
TCATTGGCACAGGGAACCACTTCCTAAATAGAACCCCAAGCAGCACAGACACTGAGAGAAACAATTAATAAATGGGACCTCCTGAAACTGAAAAGCTTCTGTAAAGCAAAGGACATGGTCAACAAGACAAAACAACAGCCTACAGAATGGGAAAAGATCTTCACTAACCCCACATCAGACAGAAGTCTGATCTCCAAAACAGAAAAAGAACTCAAGAAATTGGACACCAAAAGATCACATAATCCAACAAAAAAATGGAGTATAGACCTAAACAGAGAACTCTCAACAGAGGAATCTAAAATGGCTGAAAGACACTTAAGGAAATGTTCAACATCCTTAGTCATCAGAGAAATGCAAATCAAAACAACTCTGAGATTCCATCTTACACCTGTAAGAATGGCCAAGATCAAAAACACTGATGACAACTTATGCTGGCAAGGTGTGGGGAAAAGGGAACACTTCTGCATTGCTGGTGGGAATGCAAGCTGGTACAACCCCTATGGATGTCAGTGTGACGATTTCTCAGAAAATTAGGAAACAACCTTCCTCAAGACCCAGTAATACCACTTTTGAGTATATATCCAAAGGATGCTCAATCGTGCCACAAGGACATGTGCTCACCTATGTTCATAGCAGCTTTGTTTGTCATAGCCAGAAACTGAAAACAATCTAAATGCCCCTCAATCGAAGAATGGATAAGGAAGATGTGGTACATTTACACAATGGAGTACTACACAGCAGAAAAAAAATAATGACAGCTTGAATTTTTCAGGAAAATGGATGGAGCTAGAAAACATTATTTTGAGTGAGGTAACCCAAACACAGAAAGACAATTATCACATGTACTCACTCATAGGTGGTTTTTAAACATAAAGCAAAGAAAGCCAGCCTACGAAGCACAATCCCAGAGAACTTAGACAACAATGTGGACGCTGAGGGACTTACATAGAACTAATCTACATGGGAAGTAGAAAGTATAAAAAGACAAGATCTCCTGAGTAAATTGGGAGCATGGGGACCTTAGGGGAGGTTTGAAGGGAAGAAGGGAGAGGCAGGGAGGGGAGCAGAGAAAAACGTAGAGCTCAATAATATCAATAAAAACAAAATGTATAAAAAAAGATGGAGCTGGAGAGATGGCTCAGTGGTTAAGAGCACTGACTCCTCTTCCAGAGGACCTGGGTTCAATTCCCAGCACCCACATGGCAGCTCACAACTGTCTGAAGATCCAGTTGCAGAGGATCTGACACCTTCACACCAATACACATAAAATAAAGTTAAATAAAACCATAAAAAAAGAAAAAAAATGCATAAAATAAGAAAAAAAAAAGAGTTACAGACAGTTGTTAGCTGCTATGTAAGTGCTGGGAATTGAACCCAGGTCCTCTGAAAGAGCAGTCAGTGCTCTTTACCTCTAAGCTATCTCTCCAGTCCCCAGACCTCTATTTTAAGAAAAACCTTTACAAATAGATTTACAAGGCCCAGTGGTGGTACACACCTTTAATCCCAGCACCCAGGAGGAAGAGGCAGGTGTATCTTTGATTTCAAAGTCAGTCTGGTCTACAGATGGAGTTCCAGGACAGGCTCCAAAGTTATAGAGAAACCCTCTCTCGAAAAACCAAAAAAAAAAAAAAAAAGACAAGCAAGGAGGAACACTATGTCTAACAAGTACAGTTTCAGATTAACCAGATAGAAGTGCTGGAAGCCTGTTGTATAACACTGCTGACTTGTGCATTTAAACCACCTAAGATGGTTGGGTTTTTGGGTTTTTTTTAGATTTATTTATTTATTTAATATACATTAATGTACATGGGGGTGGGGGAGTCCCTGCATGTATGAGGGTGTCAGATCCCCTGGAAGGGGAGTTAAAGACAGTTATGAACTGTCATGTGGGTGCTGAGAATTGAACCCAGGTCTCTTGGAAGAACAGCCAGTGCTCTTAACTGCTGAGTCATCTCTCCAGCCCCTAAGATGCTTTTTTAAAGATTTATTCATTTATTACATATACAATGTTCTATCTGCGTGTATGTCTGCACGCCAGAAGAGGGCATCAGATCTCATTACAGATGGTTGTGAGCCACCATGTAGGTGCTGGGAATTGAACTCAGTACCTCTGGAAGAGCAGCTAGTGCTCTTAACCTCTGAGCCACCTCTCCAGCCCCCATAAGATGTTTTAAAAGAAAAAAAGAAAACACTGACCTGGCAGAAGGCTGGGAAGAATCATACTCTGTGAACACTTCAAGCAAATTTTATTTAAACTATTTCCCTAGATACAAAAATAAGAAAATACTCATTTCTCTACTTAGTGAGGATGTTAAACCCTTGCAATTTCCTAACTAGATAGAACAGAAGCAGGACTTATTGAATAAGTTCAGGCATTTCTGTTACCATTTGCAGCTTGAGTGCATGTGACAGTAATTAACCTATAGCAAACGCAGTGAATTAGCAAGCAACACCCCAAATAAAGGCCTCAGAAGCAGAATCCCTCCAACTCCCCCAAGAGGCAAGGCATAGAAACTAGCAGGGTATGGTAGCACAAGCCTTCAATCCCAGCACTGGGAAGCAGATGCAGGTGGATTTCTGTGAATTTGAGACCAGCCTGGTCTACATAGTGAGTTCCGGGCCAGTCAGTGATACATAGTGCCCAAAATAAATAAACTAATTAACTAGAACTCAGAACCCATTTCCCTCAAAGTCAACCATAAAACAAAACCAAAAAATACCACACTAGGGGCTGGGAATATAGTTCAGTGGTAGAGCACTTGCCTCTCATGCTCAAGATCCTGGGCTCCATCCCCAGCATCATCATGACCCAAAAAAAAAAAAAGCACTTGTTTTAAAACTACTCCCCCTACCCTTCTGTGCAACAGGCTGCAAACTCCCTGGTTGAGTATAGGTCTTAAAACCCCATTACAAGCCAGGCTGGTGTAACACTCCTTCAATCCCACCAACTCGGGAGGCAGAAGCAGGTGGATCTCTGAGTCAGAGACCAGCCTGGTCTACAGAGTGAGTTCCAAGACAGCCAGGGCTACAGAGAAAGAACGCCTGTCTCAAAATACCAAAACCAAACCAAATATAACAACAACAAAAGAGACTCCTATTCTACAAAGGGACCTGCCCCATACCTGACAAGAAAGGACACAACTCAGGGGTCAAAAAGACCCTCACAGAAAGGCAGGCCTTGCTGGACTTCCCTCTCAATCCATTGTTATCAGATTATACACCATGTCCAATCCTATATCTACACAGCTATCCATTACTGAGCCTAAGCATAAAAATGGGTGATTCATCCTGAGTCTTTGGGCCTTCATTTTAAGTGCTCCATACAGGTGGTAACTTGTTATTTCTTACAAGGTATCAACAATGAGTTCTTCCCTAGAAACATGTCACCCAAGCTGGCCTCAAACTCCTTATGTAGGCAACACTGGCCTCAAACTCCTATCCTCTTGTCTCCTCCTAGGTGCTGTGATTACAAGCATGTATGATCATATCTAGCTCTTATCTTCAGTTTAAAGATGAAGAAACTGAAGAACATGTTAAGTAACTAGCCCGGAGTAACTTATACACCAGTAAAGTGTACATCCAGGGTCTGAATCCAGAGCTTACGCTGCTGGGAGAACCAATCCATGAGTCCCAAGCAGCCTGCCATACTACCTCACAGCTCGTCTCTAACCTTAATAGCCTTCTAGCCACTATAGCTTCACGGGAGCATTCTGGCACATTCACTACTACAAGAATGTACTGTTTGACACACTAAGGATATATTGTAATGAATGAACTAACCTATGGCATTTGAGAGATTTTTGTTTTGTTGATTTCTTCCAGACATAGGCAGTTCTTTAGCTCAGGCTGAAAATATTTACTACCTGTTCCAGGCCTTTCCAGACATAATCTGTTGTATATCCCAGGCTGACCTGACATTTACTACCTGCCGCAGGTTAAGTTTGAACTTGTCCTCTGGCCTCAGCTTCCTGAGTACTAGGATTAGAGGTTTGTACCACCATACCTAGCTTTTCATTTTCCCTTGATGGCAAGATTTAACACAATTCACAACCAAAACATCAGAATACATTCAGTAATTCCCTACTTCTTCAGACCCACTGCCTTCCTTGTGCATGCAGGATTCCATTCGCATCGCCAACTCGGGTCCTGGGCTGCAAAAAGCGGGTCTCTCAAACAATATAAGTGTGACTAAGAACCGAGAGCCGTTACATAAGGTTCCTGCTTTCTGTCTCAGTAAGCATTACCCTCTACCCACCTGGCAAGCCTTATACCACAGCCATGCTCTGCTTTTCTCTCTTTTCCTTATTTTGAAACATCTATGTTGCCAGGCTAGCATCAAACTAAACTCCTACTTCAGTTTTCTGAGTGCTGGAATTACCAGCATGTACAATCATGCCCAAGTTTAAGTTTCAGCCTCTTTCCCCTTCTCTCTGTGGCCACCAAGCCCTACTGTTGACTATACTGTTATTTACAGGTGACCACCTCAGTACCTCTATCATCTGACCAAATTCACTGCCTCTAGTGTCTCTCACCAATTTATTCTCCACACTACCCTGGCACACTCCAAGACACAAATGTTCCCATCATTCCCTTCTTAGAAAACTGTGCAGTTCCCCAGTCAGAATGTCCTTCCATCCCTGGCCCAACTTCAACTCCAGTCCCAATCCTTACACCACTAACCACGCCAGACTCACTTCCTAGCTACAAAGTGCAGCTCCCACCTCCAGACATTTGTTTCTTCTCCCCACTGCAGCACGTTTCTGGTTCTCATTTGAAGCAGACTGTAAATGTCTTTTCTGTAACCAAGATTCTCTCCTACCACCCAAACCAAGAGCAAACCATCTTCATTCCTGTCTCCACAGCCTTTTATACAGTCCCGGCATAGCACTGTTCATACTAGAATTACCTCCTTTGGCTGGTTTGTTGTTGTTTTTAAGATTTATTTTATGGCCGGGTGGTGGTGGCGCACGCTTTTAATCCCAGCACTCGGGAGGCAGAGGCAGGCAGATCTCTGTGAGTTCAAGACCAGCCTGGTCTACAAGAGCTAGTTCCAGGACAAGCTCCAAAGCCACAGAGAAACCCTGTCTCGAAAAACCAAAAAAAAAAAAAAAAAAAAGATTTATTTTATGTATGTGTATTTTGCTTGCAATATGTCTGTGACCCATGTGTATACCTGGTACCCATGGAGGTCAGAAGAGGTAATCAGATCACTTGGAACTGGAGCTATAGACAGTTATAAGCCATCTTCTGGGTGCTAGGAATTGAATCTAGATCAAGAAGTGCTTATAACCACTGAACCATGTCTCCAGCCCTAAAGTTTTTGGGGTTTTTGTTTGTTTTCTTCTCTCTTTTTTTTTTCTTTTTTTTTCTTTTTGGTTTTTGAGACAGAGTTTCTCTGTATAACACTCTTGGCTGTCCTGGAACTCACTTTGTAGAGCAGGCTGGCTTCAAACTCACTAAGATCCGCCTGCCTCTGACTCCCAAGTGCTGGGATTAAAAGTGTTCCAAATCACCGCCCAGCAAAAGTTCTTAATGGAACCATCTTTCTTCTCTGTCCACAGAACCTAGGCATATAAAGGGGCTCTGAAAGGTTCTGAATTAAAAATGGCCATTACGCTGTAGTGGGGCTTCCTGATGGCAACGTCTCCAAGAGCAACTAGAGCTAGGGTCAGTGAGATGGCTCAGTAAACACACTTGCCGACAAGCCGAAGGCCAGAGTTTATAATCCCCAAGACCCCCAAATAGAGAGAACCAACTCCCACAGTCTTATGACCTCCACACGCATGCTCTGGCACATGTACCCACACCCATAACAAATGTAACTTTTTTTTTTTTTCCAGACAGAGTTTCTCTTAGCTTTGGAGCCTATCCTGGAACTAGCTCTTGTATACCAGGCTGGCCTCGAACTCCCAGAGATTCGCCTGCCTCTGCCTCCGGAGTGCTGGGATTAAAGACGTGCACCACCACCGCCGGCTCAAATGTAACTTTAAATTTAAGAAAATAAAGGACTAATATTCCACCTGCCAAGTACCATTTTCAGTGCTATGTGTACACTGTCTAGGTCAATTCTCATAGAACCAAAGAGATTAAGTACTATTACTTCCTTCTATGTCACAGATGATGAAATGAAGGCCTGGGAAGATTTGAAGACCTGTATCCCATAGCTACTAGCTAGCAGTGCCAGGATTTGAAAGCAGGCACTGAATATAATGATTGCTATACCAATTATGCAGTAATGATAAACTTCTGTTTCAGAAAACATGGTGCAATCCAATAAACTGAGCAGACGAGCTGGGTTGGTCTAATGACTTCACCATCTTTTTTAATATTCTCATATAGAAAACAGTCTATGAAATAAAATGCCAATTCTGTTTTGGTGGCTTGCAATCCAAGGCCCATAGTTTCTCAGTAACAGGACTCACTTCTACTGACATGTCTACATTTTATCTAGTGAGTAAAGGACACACTGTGATAATAAAGGAGAGGTCATCCCCTCCTAGCTTCTTGCAGCAGAAAAAGAGAAACCTCCAGTATCAAGGGTCTACCTACCTGAGGCTTCCTAATGCATCTGTGGGGTGGGGTGGAGTGCCAGGAGTATCTACTGAAGGCACCTTTATCCTCTTCTTGGAATTAGGGTAGGAAGGGAAAAGAGAGGATCCTAAACAAGACCTCCAAGTTTGCTACGGAGGAAGACCAGGCCCTTCTCCAGCTGCTTCTCCCGAGCCTCTAGATTCTCAAGCTTCTGATTTTTCCTGAATTCACGACGAATGGAAGCAAAGTAGAAGTCTCGATCAGTGTAGCGAAGCTCTCGGCCTTGGCGCAGCAGAGCCCGGTATAGACTCAGAACCGCCTCTCGGCTCCACGGGGCCATGGGGGACTGACAAGCACTAAGCGTCACACTCTAGAAACAGAAGAGAAGACACAGAAGCCTAGAATCAGCATTGATGGCAGCGTACGGCCTTAGACACTAGGTCAGGGGTTCTTAAAGCCAGACTGAGACTTCCAAAGATTTCATGGTAGAGCTGGGATGAGACCCCCTACCTTTCAAAAGCTTGCCCTCCTGGGGTTAGTTCAGCTTACGGCTCACTGGGGCTCAAGAACTAGACTGCCTGAGCCTGAGTCCTGGCTGTGCCACCCACTGCCATGGCGCTTAGTAAAAAGGACATAACCCCACTGAACCCCACTGAGTACCAGCTTCCTCACTGTAAACCAGATAACGACATCACGAGAAGACCTTCTGTATAAGGTTATTTCACAACAGCAAACCACTGTACCGGAACGCTACCAGAAGGTATGGCTTAATGTGGTTAAAGACAAGATTCAGCCACATCTGCCTCCTGGCACCACCATATTACCTTGAGAGGCATTCTTCGTTGCTGTTGTTGTTTTAATTACTTTTTATTTTTTTACTTTGTATGGGTATTTGCCTGAATGCTTGTCTGCACACCTTTGTACACCTGGTGCCTTCAGAATCTAACTGTGTCATATTCCCGAGAGTGGAGTTATAGAGAGTGGTAAGCCAACATGTAGGTGCTGAGAATTGAAATCGGGTCCTCTGGAAGAGCAGTCAGTGCTCTTAACCACAGAACCATTCCGCTACCCCTTTGGTTTTTTTGTTTTATTTTTGCTTTTGTTTAGTCTGGTTTTTTTGAGACGGGGTCTCTCTGTGGAACCCTGGCTGTCCTGGAACTCACTATGTAAACCAGGCTGGCCCCGAACTGAGATCAGCCTGCCTCTGCCTCCCGGGAGTTGAAATTAAAGGTGTTCGACAGGTAACTGACGACGTTCCCAGAAGGAAGTTATGTGCCCACCCGCCACGACAATCCAGACTCTAACTCGCTGGAATGAGGGGACCTTACATGTGCAGCACTTCTGGGTGTTCTGTAAACTTTCCCAGCCGGGGCCCGGTGCACACCAAGCTCAGAACTATACTGGAAGGAGGAATCCTCTCGAAATCCCTACGTGGTCGTTGTAGGAGCCTAAATGTGTTTGAGGGGTGGAGGAAATATTTGGTTGGAAGAAAAAAAATTATCTGGACTTTGGGCCCCAAGACAGGAGCAATAGCCTCCGACCTCTCTAACTTCCAGCGCGAACCTGGACAAGCCACCGTCTCTGTCTCTTTTCCCTCAAGTGCAGAGCAGCTCCCCTCGGCCCTAAGGGTCTCCGGCGATGCAAGAGATGCAGAAAACCAACGGAGAGCTGGAAGGAGAGCGTCATGCAGAGACTGGAACAAGGTCGCTGAGTGACCGGCTATAGGCCCCGGTCGGGGTACAACTCCCGGAGGGCGGCGACGGAGAACCCGGGGCCAGGCAGGCTTGATGAACCCCGGGCTGAGGCGGGGCGGGACGAGGCTTGGAGGCCTCAGAGGAAGCCCCGAGCGCAAGAGGGCAATCCCCGGCCGCCCTAATTCGCTCCCTCACTCACCCGCGGGCCACGCGCTACCTCTCCTCAGGACTCTCCACTCGCCCAGTACCTCTCTCGGGGTCACCCATCAACATGGCCCCTTTACTTCCGGGGCACGACCTCGCTCGCGGGGCCAACAGAGACCAGGCAGTGAGCACGGAGGCGGGCGGAGGCGGAAGGACTTCCGGTCGGCCCCTCCGCAGCCTCCCTCCGGGGGCGGAGCCGGGGACTTAGTCGGGCCCTGACCATCTCGGGGCTCCGCCCATAGACGCAGCCCCGCCTCCTTGCGTGACGTCATCTAGTCCCGCGGGCCCCGCCTCCTAAAGCAACGCTGCGGGGGTCTGTGTTGAGGCTGCGCTGGGTGGGTGTGGGCTGAGGGCGGGGAAGCGAGTCCTCGCCCAACGCCTGCTGCCAGCCTCTAGCCGGCGCTGTGGATGTGAAGTTCTGGAGTTTAGGAATCTGCCCCCGCCCCAACTTGACTGGTGAGATGACAGACAGTTAGTTCAGCGATTACCAAACTCAAACTGGATCAGAGATGGCTTCATGAAATGCCTACTGTATTTCAGACACTAGACTGGACACGTCACACTGCGTTTTGTCCAACCCAGCATCATTATTCCAGTTTTACAGGTGGGAAGATCAAGGCCTAGAGAGACTGGGTCATTTGTACTGAGGGCTGAGCCACGCAGAGTCTCACAGCGGGTCCCAAATTCAGTCTTCCTCCAAAGTATGTGTCTTTCCGTTCTTCTAGCCTGCCCTACTTTGCCTTTTAAAGAAATAATTTTGTGACCCAGATAAATCTAATTGGTGGCATTTCCAGCTGGAAGACCAGGTAACATTCATATATATCCTCCAGATGATTCATCAGCAAAATAGTTTTCTAATAGCAAAGGACCAGGAGACCCTTTGGGGGAGACTTAAGATTACCCAAACACAAACTGAGTCACCTTGGATGTCAGGGTCTTCTTTTCCAGATACACCAGCCTTCCCACACCCACCCCACTCCTGCCTCACGCTCCTGATGTGACAGGGGATGGGCATTAAAGTGGCATGTGGCACACACATGTATCTATGTGGGCCAGAGACCCACAGCAAAGGCACTGATACAAACCTCAGGGTTCTTCTGGGTTTCATAGAACCTGGGCACTCTGGGATCCCCTGGACATAGTACAGGATTGACAAAACCACCAATTTACATCATAAGGAAGGTAACCAGTTCTTACAGGAACTGTGGCTCCTGGCATCTCACTGGAGAATGAGTACAGACATGTTTCTGAAGGTCAAATGGGTCAGGGTGATGAAGCCCGACAGATCTGGGAGGGGCCTTTGGGCTGGTGGTACACCTGAGCAATGAGTTAAGTCTCCTGAGCCTTGTTTTACTCCCCTGTGAATTCTAGAAAGTGATAAAGGTAAACCCAGACCCATAAAGACAAACATGGTATGGACTCACTCATAAGTGGATATTAACTATAAAATAAAGGATAACTGTGCTATGATCCACAGACCCAGAGAGACTACGTGACAAGGAGAGTTCATGGGAGACACCCAGATCTCCCTGGGAAAGGGAAATAGAGGAGATTCTGTGAATGGCCTGAGGGCAGGTGGGGATGGAAACAGGAGTGATCAGATGGGGGAGAGTGCTGAAGGGGACTGCTAAGGGAGAGGAGGCTGGCACTGGGGGATCTCCAGGAGTCTATGGGGAGGACCCCCAGCTCAGATTCCTAGCGTCTCCTGTGACCAGATTCGTCCCTGGTCCAGTTGTCATTAGGGGGGCCTCATCCAGCAACTGATGGAGGCAGATACAGAGACCCACAGCTAAACATTAGATGGAGTTCAGGAATCCTGCAGAGGAGGAGGAAAAAGGAGTATAGGAGCCAGAGGGTCAAGGACACCACAGGAAGGCTCACACAAACAACTAACCTGGGCTCACGGGCTCGCAGAGGCTGAACCGACAACCAGGGAGCCTGCATGAGACTGACCTAGGCACTCTGAATATATGTTACAGTTGCATAGCTTGGTCCTCTTATGGAACTCCTAACAGTGGGAACAGGGGCTGTCTCCAACTCTTTTACTGGCTTCTGGGACCCTACTCCCTGTACTGAGTCACCTTTCCCAGCCTTAATACATGGGGGAGGTGCTTAGTCTTACTGCAACTTGATATGCTATATTTTATTGATACTCACAGGAGACCTGCCCTTTCCTAAACAGAAATGGAGGAGGAGGGGATTGAGGGGTGGGAGAGAAAAAATGAGGGAGAGGGGCTGGAAGGGGAGAATGAGGGAGGGGAGCTACGGCCTGGATGTAAAATAGACAACTAAAAAAAAGAAAATACAGTACAACCTCCAGCCAGAACTGTTACACAGAGAAACCCTGTCTCGGGGGAAAAAAAAAGTACAGCCTCAAGAGCCAGGGGTGTGTGTGTGCATGCGGCTGTCTCATCAATCAAGCAGTTCCCTAGCATGCCCATGGCCCTGGGGTACACTTTCCCTTGCCAAAAAGAGCTGGGTGTGGTGGCACAAGCCTTTAATCGCAGCAGTCAGGAGGCAAAGGCAGGTGGATCTGTGTGAGTTTGAGGCCAGCCTGGTCTACATAGCAAGTTCCAGGCCAGCCAGAGCTACACTGAGACCCTGTTTTGAAAAACCAAATAAATATTTTTATATGAACAAACATATTTTTCCTGAATGGCCCATAAGTGCTAACACTATTTTTGTTTTGTTTTGTTCTGTGTGTGTGTGTGTGCGTGCATGCATTTGTGTGTGTTTGGTTGGTTCTGAGGGGGGTTCTTTTGGGGTTTTTTGAGGCAGGGTTTCTCTGTATAGCCCTGGCTGTCCTGGAACTTGCTCTGTAGACCAGGCTGACCTGAAACTCACAGAGATCTGCCTGCCTCTGCCTCACAAAGGCTGAGATTAAAGGTGTGCATCACCACGCCCCAACACTATTGTTTCTGACCTTTTCAGTGCCAGCTCTGAAGCAGGTGGAAATGCAGAAATTGAATCTGCAGTCTTTGTCCTCCTGAAGGTTAGGGTCAAAGGGCAGAGATACAGGTGTGCAGACCACTGCTATAAAAAGCCTTCATGGGTTCTGTAGAAGCCCAGAAGAGCAACATAAATACAGAGAGGGTGATGAGGGGTGAGACATGGGATGGACAACTTCCTGGGCTGAGGTTGCTCAGGGAGGGATCCAGAACTAGTTAGGTGAGCTTTGGCTCATTCTGGATCCATCTTGGAGACGAACTCTTCCACCTGACAGCTAGGTGACACCAGCAAGGCCCTCAGTATCTCTGGACCTCAGTTTCTACACCTTTAAGTAGAGTTTGGTGGGGTTTGGTAATCCAAATACCCGGAAAGTGATGGCAGCAGATCAGGGATTCAGGGTCATCCTTGGCTACATATTGAGTCCAAAACCAGCCTGAACTACATTAGACCCTGCCTCAAAACAATGACAAAATAGCCAAGTCATCAGAACTTGAAATTGACTCACGTCAATTAAAGAGAATGGTGAGCAGGTCAAGTGGACTATCTGCAAGAAGGATTAAACCTGTGGCCCAAGGGTTCCAGTGCCAGGTGAAGGCACAGTACTGGCAAGGACCTTGCGTGGCCTGGCCAGACCATAGCCCCAGTCTTGGCCCTGGTCCTAACAGTGAGAAGTTCCTACCATGACCAGACTTGTGCCTGCTTTGCGAGGACCGGATAGGTGGGCTGAGCCCTGAAGGAGATCAGTCCCTAGGACTTGAGCAACAACAGCACACTTCACCTGTGATGGACACTCATGTGCACCAGTTCGTCTAAGTCCCCAACACAGATCTGCAGGCAGAACTGGCATCACCCCAAAGACGTCCAGGAAATAGGACCTTCAGATTTTCATGTAAGACAGTGTCTTGGTATGTAGCCTCGTGTGCATATATGCATGTGGGGGTGGGGAGGGGTTGTGCTCAGGGGCAGCCGCACACATGTGGAAAGGCCAGAGGACCATGGCAGATGTCTTCAACTGTTCTCTGTTTTGAGACAGGGTTCCTCACTGAATCTGAAGCTTAGCTATTCCACTCGACTGGCTGCCAGCATGCCTTCAAATCCTCCTTTTTGCCTCCCCAGGACTGGGATTACAAGTGCACTCCAGTGTGCTGGGCTCTTATATGGGTACTGGGGTTCCAAACTCAGATCCTCCATGTGTCAGACACTTTACCAACTGAACCATCTCCCCAGCCCCAGACTCAAACTCCTGCCCTTCCTGTCTCAGCCTCCCTGGTGCTGGAAGTACAGTTGAGGAACCCTGAACAGTAGGAGGAGGACCCGAACTCAGATCTGGAGCTCTGAACTATTCATAGGACAGATGAAGTCACCCAGGGCCAGAAAGGACAAGGAGAGAGGGCCCTGAGGATACTAAAACTCTAACATCAAAGAACTGAGAAGGGCCAATCAGAAGACTGGATATCTAAGGCTGGAGGGTGGAGAGGAGAGGGCAAAGTCACAAAGGGAGGCATGGTCTCCAAGGGAGAGGTGGATGTGGTCACAAAGACAAGTGCCCTTTTGAGTTGGATATTGTCCTCCCCACTTAGCAGCTGTCAGGGGCTAGCTGACTCAGAGAGAAATGGGGCAGAAGCCTAGGGGCTGAAGAATGAATAGGAAGTCCCAGGGGAATTGGAGATTCTGTTGGGAAGGGAAAGAACAAGATGAAAGGACAGATCGAGGGGGACAAAAGCCAACTGTGTGTGTGTGTGCCGTGCCCAGCTGATTTTGGCTTGGGGTTGGTGGCACTTGTTCTCGCTTGCTGGGGGAGGGGCAAGGGAGCCCCTTTTGGGAAGGAAGTTTGAATAAGCTAGAATGAGGGGACCTTCTGTGGCACATAGGGGGCAGGGGAGAGTGACATGGGGACAGAGGTCTGTGATTTAAATGTCACATTCCTTTACTTTGCTCAGTAGGTTGTCTTATGAAACTGAGCCCCTTGATAAATGCCTGTTGACCTAAAACAGTGGGGAATTGGGAAATACGAGTGAGTGAAAGGCAGAACATTCAGTCCAGCCCACCGCCCCCCCCCCGGAGATGGCCCCTGCTGGTGGAATCACAGAGGAAATGGCTATAACCATAGTAGTGAAGCTCCTCCAGAGAGTGAGTCAACCTAGGACCCAGATATCACTGTCACAGAGAGGGCCATCTGCTGTCATCGGAGGTCAACTCTGTAGTCACTAGATCATAGGAGAGAGAGAAATCTCTGCTGCCTACACTGTGTCCAGCCGTGTTGGGACAAGAAGATGGAAGAGAAACCTGTGCTCTATAGCAATGAAGGGCTGGTGTGGCCAGAGGTGCAGGCTCTGCACCCAGACCCCATTCCCTTCTGTGAGATTCTGGGCTTAAGAGAGCCTTCTGGAAGGCTGTAATAGTGAAGGGACCACACTAGTTGCTATATGAATAACAGATGGTTCAGATGGTTTTCTTTTTTGGGGGGGGGGGAGTTTCGAGACAGGGCTTCTCTGTGTTGCTTTGGAACCTGTCCTGGAACTAGCTCTTGTAGACCAGGCTGGTCTCGAACTCACAGAGATCCACCTGCCTCTGCCTCCTGAGTGCTGGGATTAAAGGCGTGCGCCACCACCACCCGGCCAGATGGTTTTCTCATCCCTTCTCCATCCCCTCTGTTCCCACTGTAGTCCTGAAAGGCACCCATGCACATACTTTATAGATATGGCCTTACTGTGCTGTCTCCTCGGGGGGCAAACTGGACACTTGTCTTAGGATTTCTATTATTGCAATGAAACACCATGACCAAAAAGCAAGGTGGAGAAGAAATGATTTATTTGGCTTGCACTTCCATATCATAATCCATCATTGGGGAAGTCAGAACAAGAACTCAAGCAGAGCTGGAACCTGGAGGCAGGAGCTGATGGAGGGGAGCTGCTTACCAACTTGCTTCCCATGGTTAGTTCAAGCTACTTATAGAACCCAAGACCGTAAGCCTAGAGAAGGCACTACTCACCATGGGCTGTGCCCTCCCCCATTGAACACTAATTGAGAAATGCCGTACAGCTGGATCTCATGGGGACATTTCCTCAGCTGAGACTCCTTCCTCTCTGATGACCCTAGCTTGTGTCAAGTTGACACACAAAACCAGACAGTATAACACCTATATGCTGGGTTGCTTCAAGATTGTGCCATCGGTAATGCAAGCAGATTGGATAGACACAAAGGAGTAACCTGAGACAGTGTTCAAGCTTCATTAAAGTCACTGGAGCAGTGCTTCTTGATGCTGCGACCCCTTAATGCAACTCCTCATGCTGTGGTGGTCTCCACCATGAGATTGTTTCATTGCTACTTCATAACTAAAATTTTGCTGCTGTTATGAATCATAATGTAAATAATAGTAATGTAAATAATATGCAGGATATCTGATATGTGCCCCAAAGAGGTCGACCCACAGGTTGAAAACCTTCCTTCAAATACCAACATCTCTGCCATGGGACAGCAGTTATTTCAGCCTGCTTGCAACATAGAAAAAAGAGCAGCCAACAGGAAGTAACCCATTACTATTCTCTGTCCCTCTACTGTGTACTGTGCATGGTGAACATGTGAGCACACACACACACAACACAACACATGCGTGTGAGAGTGCCTTTCTCTCTATCTATCTATCATCTATCTATCTATCTATCTATCTATCTATCTATCTATCTATCTATCTATCTATCTATCTATCTCAGGATCTCACAATGGAACCTGGACTGCCCTTTGCCCAGCTGGCCTCAAACTCTCAGGGATCCTCCTACCTCAGGAGAGTAGCTGCCTTAGGCTTGCCGGAGAGCAGGGCTCTTAGAGCCTCTTCAGAGACAAGCCCAGGGGAGAGGTAGGTGTTAGCATGCAAGGTTACTGATATTCAAGCTCTGAGAGCAGGGTCATTCAGGAAAGTGGCTAACCCTGGATGCTTCCTGCCACCAGAGTTCATTCTCACCAAGGAAAGGACACAACTGAATGGATAAATACCCTCCATTGCTGAATATGTTCAAAGACTGGCCATCTTCTAGAAAAATCTGGAACTTGGGGGCTGGAGAGATGGCTCAGCAGTTAAGAGCAATAGCTGCTTTTCCAGGGCACCCACAAGACAACTCACAACTGTCTGTAACTCCAGTTCCAGGAGATCTGACACCTTCATACCAACACACATAAAGTTAAATAAATGATAAAAAAAAAAAGTCTGGAACTTTATCTATGAAAGAAGAAAGGAAGACAAATCCTTTCTTTCTACCTCTTCATTCTGCATGATTTCCTAGACTTGGTTTTATTTGAGCTTTCCAGGGTTCTGTGATTCAAATGTTTGTATATTCCCTACCTTTGGTTCTTTAGAGGGGCAAGGACATAGGTTTTTTTGTTTGTTTGTTTTTATTTTTTGTTTTGTTTCTTGAGACAGAGTTTCTCTGTGTAGCAGCCCTGGCTGTCCTGGAACTCACTCTGTAGAAGAGGGTTGTTGCAGGGGGTGGCCGCTTGTTCGACCTGGCTGCCCAGAACCAAAATAACCACACAGAAACTATATTAATTAAAACACTGCTTGGGGGGCTGGAGAGATGGCTCAGTGGTTAAGAGCACTGCCTGCACTTCCAAAGATCCTGAGTTCAATTCCCAACAACCACATGGTGGCTCACAACCATCTGTAATGAGATATGGGGCCCATTCTGGCCTGCATGGACATATGCAGGTAGACCACTGTATACTTAATAAATAAATAAATTTTAAAAAAGAATTAGGTTTCATTCTTGTGGTGCGGGGGTGGGGAGTGGTATCCAGTTTTCCCAACACCATTTAAAAAAACAAAAACAAACAAACAAAAAAAAAAAACACTGCTTGGGGCCAGGTGGTGGTGGTGCACACCTTTAATCCCAGCACTCGGGAGGCAGAGGCAGGCGGATCTTTGTGAGTTCGAGGCCAGCCTGGTCTACAGGAGCTAGTTCCAGGACAGGCTCCAAAAGCTGCAGAGAAACCCTTGTCTCAAAAAAAAACAAAAAACAAAAAAAAACTGCATGGCCCATTAGCTCTAGCTTCTTATTGGCTAACTCTTACATTTAATTTAACCCATTTCTATTAATCTGTATATTCCCACGTGACAGTGGCTTACCAGCAAAGATTCGGCATGTCTGACTCTGGAGACTCCATGGTCTCTCTCTCTCTCTCTCTCTCTCTCTGCCTTCCTTCTCCAAGCATTTAGTTCCGTCTTCTCTGCCTATCTAAGTTCTGCCCTATCAACAGGCCAAGGCAATTTCTTTCTTTCTTTCTTTCTTTTTTAATCTTTTTATTTTGGTTTTTCAAGACAGGGTTTCTTTGTAGCTTTGGAGCCTGTCCTGGAACTAGCTCTTGCAGACCGGGCTGGCCTCGAACTCACAAAGATCCGCCTGCCTCTGCCTCCCGAGTGCTGGGATTAAAGGCGTGTGTCACCACTGCCTGGCAAATTTCTTTATTCATTAATGGTAATCACAACACACAGATGGGACTCCCACATCACAGGCTGGCCTTGAACTCACAGAGATCTACCTGCCTCTGCCCCCACCCCCATCCAGTTTTGAGACTAAAGGCATGCACCACTGCTGCCCACCTAGATTTATTTTTATTTTTTAAAATTGTATGTATATGGGAAAACAGTGTACACAGGAGTGTAAATGGCTATGAGGTCAGAGGCATCTGATCCCCTAGGCTTGGAATGAAAACCAGTTATGAACGATCTCACATGGGTGCTAAGAAACAAACTTACGGCCTCTGGGAGAACAGTACATAGTCCCTCCCTCCCTCTCTTTCTTTTTGGTTTTTTGAGACAGGATTCTCTGTGTAGCCCTGGCTGACCTGGAACCTTTGTAGACCAGACTGGCATTAAACTCACAGAGATCTACCAGCCTTTGCCTCCCAAGAGTTGGAATTTTAAAAGTGTGTACCACACCAGGCTTCTCTTTCTCTCTCTTTTTCCCCCCAGTGTTTTTTTTTTAATTTATTTTTTAATTTTTTTTCTCATTTTACATGCCAAATCCATTTCCCACTCCCTTCCCCCGTCCTGCTCCCTCCACCTCTCCCCCATCCCACCCTTCATTGACTCCTCAGAGCTAGTAAGGCTTCCCATGGGGCGTCAACAAAGTCTAGCACATTGCTTTGAGGCAGGACCAAGGCCCTCCCCCCTATATCCAGGCTGAGCAAGGTATCCCTCCAGAGAGAATGGGTTCCAAAAAGCCAGAACAAGCAGCAGGGATAAATCCTGGCCTCACTGCCAGTGGCCCCACAGTCTGCCCCAGCCATACAACTGTCACTCACACTCAGGGGCCTAGTTTGGTCCTATGCTGGTTCCTTCACTGTCAGGCCAGAGTTGGAAGGCTTCCATTAGCTTAGGTGAGCTGTTTCAGTGGGTGTCCCCATCATGGTCTTGACCTTTTTGCTCATGTTCTCACGCCTCACTCTCTTCGACTGGACTTCAGGAGCTCAGCCCAATGCTCCACTGTGGTCCTCTGCATCTGCTTCCATCAGTTGCTGGATGTAGGTTCTATGGTGATATTTGAGACAGTCATGAATCTAGCCAGGCGGTAGTAGTGCATACCTTTAGTTCCAGCACTCGGGAGGCAGAGGCAGGTGGATCTCTGTGAGTTTGAGCCCAGCCTGGTCTACAAGAGCTAGTTCCAGGACAGGCTCCAAAGCCACAGAGAAACCCTGTCTCGAGAAAAAAAAAAAAAGGTCATCAATCTAACGACAGGGCAAGGCCAGTTCAGGTACCCTCTCCACTATTGCTTAGGATCTTAGCTGGGATCGTATTTGTGGAGTCCTGGAAATTTCTCTAGTGTCAGGTTTCTTGCTAGCCCCATAATGGTTCCCTCAATCAAGATATCTCTTTCCTTGTTCTCCATCTCTGCCCTTCCCCATCTCGACCATCCTGCTCCTTCTAGTTCTCCTCCCCTCCCTTTCTCCCCTCATCCTCCCCTTCCTCTCTCTCTTTTTAAAATGCAATAAAAGCACCATAATTTTTCATTATGATTGTCTTAGTTAGGGTTTCTATTGCTGTAACAAACACCATGACCATGACTTGGAAGGAAAGGGCTTGTTCCAGTTTACAGCTCTCCGGTCACACTGCATCCGTGAGAGAAGTCAGGGCAGGAACTCAAGGCAGGCATCGGGAGGCAGGAACTGAAGCAGAGGCCACGGAAGGGTGCCGAGTACTGGTTTACTCCCCATGACTTTCTCACCCTGCTCTCTTATGGCACTCAGGACCATCAGCCCAGGGGTAGCACCTCCCACATCAATTATCAATCAAGAAAACGCACCACAGGCTTGCCTATAACATTTTCTCAATTGAAGGTCCCTGTTCCCAAATTATTCTAGCTTGTGTTGAACTGACAAAAAAGTAGCCTGCACAGTTATGATTATAAGTACATATTTATATCTTTTCATTGTTGTTATATTATTATTATTTGTTTTGGGGGGGTTGTTTGGGCTTCTTTGTTTTGTTTTGGTTTTCAAGATAGGATTGCCCTGTGTAGCCCTGGCTGTCCTGGAACTCTGTAGACCAGGCTGGCCTCGAACTTAGAGATCACCTGCCTCTGCTTCCTGAGTGCTGGGGTTAAAAGCGTGTGCCACCACTGCCCAGCTCCCACGGTTATTTATAAATTAAATTTCACATCAAACTTAATTTCTAAATAATACTTAAAAAAAAAAGCCAGGCAATGGTGGCACACGCTTTTAATTCCAGCACTTGGGAGGCAGAGACAGAGCTCTGTGAGTTGAGGCCAGTCTGGTCTACAGAGCGAGTTCCAGGACAGCCAGTGCTGTTACACAGAGAAACCCTATCTTGAAAAACACTTAAAGGGGCTGGAGAACTGGCTCAGTGGTCAAGAGTACTGGCTCTTTTAGGCTGCTCTTGTGGAGAACTGGGATTCCGTTCCCAGCACCCACCCACATGGAGTCTCTAGGCCATCTGCACCTCCAGTCCCGCCCTCTTTTGGCCGCTACAGGTACTGCATGAAAATGGTACACAGACATGCAGGCAAAACACCCATACACATAAAATAAAAAGAAATAAACCTTTCTTTTAAATACAGTTAAATATTCATACATGTAAGTGCTTTCTTAAAGTCATAAGGTGGTTACAACTGAGATACTGGTATACACAATTTTACTTTATTGCTATTTTATTGTATGGGCATCAGACAGTGCCGAGTTTCCACTTAACAGCCCAACCACAGCGCCTCCTCTCCAGTCCTGTCTGTCCTTATGTTTATTTGTTTATTTATTGCACGTCTGTGCATGTGGTTAAAGAACACTTGTAAGAGTCAGTTCTCATTGCCGGGCGGTGGTGGCACACACCTTTAATCCCAGCACTCGGGAGGAAGAGGCAGGTGGATCTCTGTGAGTTCAAGACCAGCCTGGTCTAAAAGAGCTAGTTCTAGGACAGGCTCCAAAGCTACAGAGAAATCGTGTCTCGAAAAACAAAAAACAAACAAAAACAAAACAAAACAAAAAAAAAAGTCAAGTTCTACCAGGGATGGAACTCAGGCTGTCCAGCTTGGCATCAAGTGTGTTTACGCACTGAACTATGTCATTGGTGCTCTTTCTGGCTATGTATTTGTATGAACTGCTTCAAGTCCTGTCTGGCACAAGGAAGAAAGAAAGGAGAGAGAGCTGGCAGAAGCAGACATGCGGCCTGAGGCCTCACTCGCCACCAGGAGGCAGTGCAGCACAGCGGGAAGGGACCGCAGCCCGGTTAGTGTGTCCTGTCTGTGCTGGAAAATGGAAGGAACTTGCCCCACCCCACTCAGCGCCCAGGCTCCCTCAGAGCTAAGCAAGTTCATCTGTGAGAAGCACCTGACGAACCGCTTCCCCTTTCTGGTCTGGTTTTGGTTTTGGTTTTTGGTTTCTTGAGACAGGGTCTCTCTATGTAGTCCTGGCTGGCCTGGAACTCAACAGAGATGTCTCTGTCTCTGTCTCTGCCTTCTGGGTGCTGGGATTAATGGCAGACCCCACCACACCCTGCTGCTTGTTTTGTTTTGAGACAGTGGCACACTCTAACCAGGGCTGGCCTTGAACTGGCCCCTCCTGCCTCAGCTTCCCCCTACCTATAATGGTTGGTTCCCTCAACCTTCCTAATGCTATGACCCTTTAATACAGTTCCTCATGTTGTGGTGACCCCAACCACGAAATTATTTTTGTTGCTACTTCACAACTATAATTTTGCTACTGTTATGAATCATAATGTAAATAACTGTGTTTTCTGATGGTCTTAGCCGACCCCCCGAGAAGGGTCATAACCCACAGGTTGAGAACTGTTATGCTCAGATCATGGAGTCCCCCAAAAACCAACAAGGAGACCGAGTCCCATATGTTAAAGCCAAGAACCTTTATTCTTCCTCAAGTTAGAACTTAGGCTCTCTGTGTGTCCAATAGCAAGATCAGAGAGCCCCAAGCTCAGTTGGAGTGGGGTTTTCATAATAGCAGAGGTTGGGTTGAGGGATTTCTAAGGTTCAGGACCCCTGATTGGCTGACATTTGTCTAGGGCTGTCCTGGTGAAAAGGGGAAGGGTGTGTGCTGGGCTTTGGAGTGTTGTGTATTGTCTTTTGGGTGGTCCGTTCCTGGGTGGCGCCTGGGTAGTCCCACTTTGTGGTCTTTTCTGGGGTCAGGTGTTACCTTAGGGTAAACTGAGACTCAGGCCTACTTTCTGGTTGGTCTCCATGTTTTGGCAGGTGTGTACCAAGCTGCCCTGGGCCCTACAAGAGTTGCTGCTCTAAGGTTTAACACTCCACCCAGCTCTAAACCGAAGGGGATATCTTGCAATGTCTAGAGACAGAGTTGGTTGTCATGCTTGTGGGAGGGGCGGTACTATCTGGCATCTAGCAGTCAGAGGCTAGGACACTGCTAATAACTTGCCACCTGCATGACAGATCCATGAGAAAGAATGAGCCTCGCGCATAACAGTGCCAAGGTCAAGAACCCAAACTCAGGCTACCCTCAAACTTGCGGAGGATCTTGGATTCCTGTTCCTTCAGCTTCCATCTCTCCTGAGTGCTGGGTTTTCACACACGCACCCTCAAACCTGCTCTGTGAACTGCTGGGCGGTTGGGCAAACCAAGACTTCCTGCATGCTAGGCAAGTGTCCCATTTTCCTCTCCTTCCGCTCCCTCTCTCCCTTCCTTTCTTTTGAGACAGAATCTCACTAAATAGCCCAGTCTGGCATTGTACTCAAGGTGATTCTCCTGCTTCAGACTCTCAAAGGCTGAGATTCCAAGTGCGTACCACCATGCCCAGCTTTCCGGGCTGGTCATACAGTCAGCAGCCAGAACTGAACACAGGAATGAGTTGAAAAACAACAGGAGTGAAAGAGGTTAAGTGGAACCCATGGGTATCAGGCCAAGAGGACACACTGCCTTCAGGTGACAGTGGTGTGCCCAACTGTACCAGGGTGAGAACTTTCTAAAGAAGGTGCCCATGCACAAGGACCCCCCACAACCCTTAAGAATGACATAGATGCCAGGAGGTGGTGGCGCACACCTTTAATCCCAGCACTCGGGAGGCAGAGGCAGGCGGATCTCTGTGAGTTCGAGGCCAGCCTGGTCTACAGAGCGAGTTCCAGGACAGCTAGGGCTACACAGAGAAACCCTGTCTTGAAAAACCAAACAAACAAATGAACAAAAGAATGTCACAGAGTCGGAACTGGCCTCCACTGAACTCAGGCCTGGGAGCCCTTCCTTCTGCCCTAACCTGCCTCCAATGTTGAACTCAGTTGATGTTGAATCTAGAGATCCACTAATAGAAGGTGCCTTAGTCAGAATTACTATTGCTGGAATGAACACCGTGACTGGCAGAAACCTAGGGAGGAGTGAGTTTGTTTGGCTTACATTTCCATATCTCATAGTCCATCCTTGAAGACAGGACAGAAACTTGGAGTCAGGAGCTGATGCAGAGGCCATAGAGGGCTGGTGCTTACTGGCTTACTCCTTATGGCTTCTTCGATTTGCTTTCTTATAGAACTCAAGAGCACCAGCCCAAGAACAGCACCACCCACAATGGGCTGGGTCCTCTTGCATCAATAGCCAATTAAGAAAATTCCCCACAGGATTGCCTACAGCCTGATTTATGAAGGTATTTTCTCAATTAAGGTTTCTTCCTCTATAATGACTCTAGCTTGTGTGAAGTTTGACACAAAGCCAGCCAGAGAAGACACTTGATGGACTGGTCAAGAGATGCAGGGGACCTGGGCCTGCAATCCCAGCCACTCAGTAATCTGAGACAGGAGTCATAACTTAAGGGTCAGCCTGAACTATATAAATGAAACCCTGTCTCAAAAGAAGTGTGCCAGGCATGGTGGTACATCTATAATCCCAAAACCCAGAGACAGAGACAGGTGGATCTCTGTGAGTTCTAGGTCAGTCAGGGCTACATCATGAGGCCCTGTCCCAAAATCAAGGAGTAAGCAAGGGGGCTGGAGAGATGGCTCAGTGGTTAAGAGCATTGCCTGCTCTTCCAAAGGTCCTGAGTTCAATTCCCAGCAACCACATGGTGGCTCACAACCATCTGTAATGAGGTCTGGTACCCTCTTCTGGCCTGCAGGCATACACGCAGACAGAATATTGTATACATAATAAATAAATAAATATTTTTAAAAAAGAAGTAAGCAGGGCATGGTGGCACACGCCTTTAATTCCAGCATAGGGGAAGCAAAGCCAGGTCCATCTCTGTGAATTACAGCTCAGCCAGAATTACATGCTGAGTCCCTATCTCAAATAAAAATAAAATAAAATAACCAACTAATTTAACTAAATTAAAAACAAATATCTAGGCAGTGGTAGTGCATGCCTTTAATCCTAGCACTCGGTTGGCAGAGGCAACCTCTGACTTCAAGGCCAGCTTGGTCTACAGAATGAATTCCAGGAAAGCCAGGGAGACACAGAGAAACCCTGTCTGGTGGGGGGACAATAAAAGGCCAAGGATGTAGCTGAGTGGTAGATCACTTGCTTACCATGGATGAGGTCTGGGTTCAATCCTCAGTACTGAGAGAGGAGAAGAGAAGGGATGGGATGGTTAGCTCAAGGGTGGAGGAGGGTCGGCTGTGTCTCTTGTGACCTTCCAGAAGGCTTGGGTACTGGGAGCATGCATGAGGAACAAACAGTCTTCAAAAAGGTAGGTTACTAGGCAAGCCAGAAGTTACTATCATAATAAAAGGCTTTGCTCCTGGGTGAGGTTTAACATAAGTGCCAAGCCTAGGCAAGCAAGGACTGGAGACTGCTGATGCTGTGGGAAAGATGCGGCCTGCTTCCCTTAGTGGACACAAAGGCTTTGTGTGGCAGAGCCTCAGCCTCAAGGCTGCTGGGCTAGAATATTCTGGAGACAGTATTAGGGATTTCATCCCTGGACTGCAGATCTGTTTCCACATCCCAGCCCCTCCTCATTTGTTTGGCGAGTCACTCCACAAACAGCTATTGAATTGTACCATGATCTGTTTGTCCTCAAGGATGGGGGAACAAACACAAGAAAAGGATGGAGATGGCACTGGAGGCATCACGGAAGGCCAGAGCACCAGCCTACCCCACGCTCCAGAGGGCACAGACAAGTAACCTTGAAGAGAGCTGAAGGACCTGCCTCTGTGTGGCGCCTTCAGGAGGCAGAATTGCAGTAAAATGGAGACAGAAAGTTCTGGGCCCTAAGGACAGCATGCAGGAATTTACCACGGAAAGTTCTCATTAGGTGACTTGAAATGCTCTGGGAGGAAATTCAATATAACCCAGGAGAAAATTCAATTTAACAGATTATAGCAAAAGAATGGAAAGTCCCAGGGGGTGCCAATGTTAAGGAGTGTCACGTGAACACTCGAAAGCTCTGTGTGTGTGTGTGTGTGTGTGTGTGTGTGTGTGGTGTTCATGCATGTGGAAGTTAGAGGTTGAGGTTGATTTAGGGTATCTTGAGGCAAGGTCTCTCACTGGAACCCAAAGCTTACTGATTTGCGACCTAGTCTAGCTAGCTTGCTCTGGGAAACCCCTGTCTCCTGAGGATTGCAGGCAGCCCGCCACACCTGCCTGGCATTAAATGGGTGCTGGGGATTTGAACTCTGGTCCTGATGCTTGCACAGCAAGTCCTTTACCCACTAATGAGCTTCGTGCCCTTGTCTCACTCCTACTCTTTTCCACAGTTAAGTGAGGGACTTGCCACAATTTCTGTAAATTTTATTTAAAGATTCTTGAGTCACTGGGTGCTGGTGGTGCACACCTTTAATCCCAGCACTTGAGAGGAAGAAGTAGGTGGGTTTCTGAGTTCTAGGACAGCTGGGTCTATAGAGAGAGTTCCAGGACTATGTAGCCAGGGCTACACAAAGAAATCCTGTCCAAAAAAAAAAAAAAGTAGAAAAAGAAATAAATAGGGGCTGGAGAAATGACTCAGCGGTAAAGAGCACTGGCTCTTCCAGAGCACATGGGTTCAATTCCCAGCATCCACGTGGCAGCTCACAACTGGCTATAACTCCAGGATCCAACACCCTCACACAGACATACATACAGACAAAACACCAATAAAATAAAAATACACTTTAAAAAAAGAAAAAGAAACATGCACAAAACTTATCAACATTTAAAAAAAGAGAGAAAAAATTTTTTTAAATTTAAAAAAGAAATAAATATTTTTGAATCAAGCATGGTGGTGCTGTGTGTGTGTGTTGTGTGTGCGTGCGTGAGTGCGTGCGTGTGTGTGTGTTGTTTTTGTCTCACTACGTAGCCCTGGATGTTTTGGAACTGGATGTGTAGACCAGACTGGCCTTGAACTCACAGAGATTTGCCTGCCTCTCCCTCTGCCAACCAAGCCCTGGGATTAAAGATGTGTACTAACATGCCTGGATGTTTCTCTTTTCTTTGCCTGTGGGTTTCTGTTTGCTTGCTTTGTTTTGGTTTGGTTTTATTTTTGGTTTTTCAGACAGGGTCACAGGAAGTTCAAGCTAACCTCATATCTGTCCCAGGTACATAAGAGTCATTCCAATACCCTATTGCTGGGGAGGGGTTCCCCAAGAAACGGCCCAGATTTCCAACTGATGCCACTGGATAGATGAGAGGAGTCAGGAGCAGGCTGGGGAGAACAGGAAAGAAATCTCAGAGGGAGGCTAAATTCGACACTGGCCCTGTGGCATCTGAGGAGACCTTGACTGGCGCCTTGGGCCCTTCTAACAAGTAGCTGGACAGTGAACTGGTGCTCAGCAGAGTGGATACCCTGGAGAGGGGCGGCCAGCTCCACCTTCGTGGGTATTGAGATCCACAGGCAGAGCAGACAGAAGCCTGGGGAGAAAATGAGGCCAGGAGGACAGTGAGGAAGAAGGAAGAGGCAGAGGAGAACCATGAGACAGATGAGTCATGGAGGTGGAGGCAAGAAGCCGCCAGAAGAGATGCATGACCCATGCGTGTGTCATGTATCCCACATCAGAGGAGGAGGAGGGGAGACGGGGTCATGGTCAAGGTATTTACAAACTCCCACAAAGCTCAGGCTCTGCTGCAAACTC
>PVIU01024244.1:0-25869 GCA_004026605.1 Ondatra zibethicus
CTCTGGAGAACTCTGACTGATACAGATTTTGATGCCAGAAGTGAGTGGTTCCAGAGCAACAGACATATAAGGATGAATTTTTTAAGTATCTGGAATAGGTTTTCCAATTTGCCAATGCTACAGCTACTGAAACATCTCCTAGAAGCTTGGAGAATAGCAAAAGCTCATGGTGCAAACTATTTTACAAACTTAAGGAGAAACATGCATTTAATTATCCTGATTCACCAGCTGTGAGAAGCAACAGATTTGGTGACTGTGTATATAAAACTTTTGACAATTCATGAAAAAATAAGAGAAATGATTATGCTTTGCTCCCAGCATCTCTGGATAGACTGACAAAGGAAAAGAACGAGCCCCATGATCCAACTAACCAACTTCTAGCATCTTGGGATACAGTGAAAGACAGCAGTGAACTTGGTGATAAAACCGACCAGCCCCAAGTGCACACAAACAACCTAAAGGTCCCTAAGTGTTTCCCCCGAAGAGAATCTCTCTAGTAGCCCCAGAGTGAAAGTTGTGGAAAGTCAAACCAAAGCCCTCATTATAAGGTTGGCTGAATAACAGTGAAAATTCCAGCCACAGTTTTGGAGGGAGTCGAGTTGGAGGGTGTAGGGAGTTAAAGTAAGGAAGAATGGGATCTGTAACTTGGGGTGGAGATGTGTGGGAGGCCCCTATGGAAGCTGAGAACTTTGAACCCTCAAATTCTCAAGGGCTTATCTTAGGAAGGAGTTTCTCCACCCTCAGCCGACAATGTACTCATATGCCCAGCCCCTGAAATATTGCCTTTTTCACCTTTGATTCTTCCTTGTCTGCTAAGCCAGCAGTGACTGTCACTGAAGATGACAGGCAAGACAATGCCGATGTCTCTCAGGGCCCACCAGTGTTGCTTCTAGACCTATAGTCAGACTTAAGGCTAAGCAGGTCCGTCGAGGAGAGATAGGAAGTGTAGGCTGCGAGGAGATACAGCACATAGACTACTAAAGAACTTAACGAGTTTGCTAATTTGTTCAAGCGGAAGTCTTGAAGGGAATATGTATGTTAATGGGTTTTAAGGGCATGGGATAATGGTGGAAGGAGTGTAAGACTGGATCACGCTGAGTTTACTGATTTGAACCCACAAAGTGAAGATTTTATCTTTAGTGTGGAAGCTTGCTCAGCTACGAAGGGTGTTGAAAGTTTGAATGGTTGACTGAAGCATTTGTCAAAAGAAGACTGACTGAGAAGAAATTGGAGATGCCTGATATCCCTTGGCTTTGCTGATGAACAGATTTTAAGGATTAGGGAAGAAACAAGCTAGAGAGAGTACTCCATGTAAAACCTAACCCTCCACAATGGGAAGACCCAGAAGACACGCCCTTCCATAATCCTGTCAGACAGCAAAATCACCAGCACATTTGAGGGGTTTGGTTGCCCTTTCCCTAGCTTAGGGTTGGAGATGCTATGCCCAGTTGCATGAATTAAGTGAAGTGGGTTTAATTGGGGCTGGAAGTAGCAAGTGCCAGGTGGCAGTACTGAATTGCCAAAGGCCTGGTGGTTGCTGTTATCGTAATGAGCAGCATAGACAAAACAATGTTGACAGCAGCCTAGCTGGTAATGGGCAGCACAGGTGAAGTGATTCTTATGGCGGCATGACTTATATGGACCTTTGGTGCTGCTAGTCAAATTGGTGTTTGCAGTGCCTGCTGCAACTTTGTTTGATCTGTACGAGTAAAAAAAAAAATTGCAAACCAATGAAAGATAGGTGACATTGGATCGTGGCAAAAGAGAATCTCAGCTTATGAACCAATCTCCAGACTTGAGTCAGTTTGCAGACGCAGGTCCCCTTGAAAGAAGGGATAGTCAGGTTCTCCTGAGGAAGGACCTTGATAAAATAATAAAAGTTTTACTGTTAGCCTTTCTTCAGTCATCCCCCAAAGGAACATATGGCCTTTTACAAGGATAACTGTTCGCTGCGGGAAAGGAAACAATCAGACTTTTCAGGGTCTATTGGATACTGGCTCTGAATTGATGCCGATTCTGGGAGCTCCCAAGAAATGTTCTGGCCCTCCAGTTAAAGTAGAGGCTTATAGAGGTCGGATGATTGATGGAGTTTTGGCCAAAATATAGCTCACAATAGGCGCAGCCCCACCCCCAATTCATCCTGTAGTCAATTCCCTGGTTTCAGAATGTATAATTGGGATAGATATACTTAGAAGTTGGCAGAATTCTTGTATTGGTTCCCTGACCTGTGAAGTGAGGGCTATTATGGTTGGAAAGGCTAAATGGAAGCCACTGCAGTTGCCTCAGCTAGGGAAAACAGTCAAAGACAGTATTGCATTCCAGGAGGAACTGAAGCAATTAGTGCCACCATCAAGGACTTGCAAGAGGCAGGGGTGCAGGTCCCCACCACATCTCCCTTTATCTCTCCTGTCTGGTCAGTGCAGAAGACACATGGATCATAGAGAATGACAGCTGACTATCAAAAGCTTAATCAAGTAGTGACTCCAATTGCAGCTGCTGCACCAGATGTGGTGTCTTTATTTGAGCAAATTAATGCAGCTCCTGGTACGTGGTATGCAGCTATGGATCTGACAAATGGCTTTTTCTTAGTACTGGTCCATAGGATCACAAGAGACAATTTGCTTTCAGTTGGCAAGGCCAGCAGCACATTGTTCCAGTTTTACCGCAAGAATGTATTCACTCTCCAGCCCAGTGTCAGAACCTTGTTTAACGAGATCTTGATCATTTGTCTTCTCCAAAATAATACCACATTGGTTCACAATATTGGTGATATGCTGATTGTACCTAGTGAGCAAGAGGTAGCAATCCCTTTGGACTTGGTAATTCGTGCACATCAGAGGATGAGAAATAAATCCAACCAAAAATTCAAGGGCCTTCTACCTCAGTGAAATTTTTAGGAGTCCAGTGGTGTGGGGCATGCAAAGATATTCCTTCTTAGGTGAAGGATAAGTTATTGCATTTGGCCCCTCCCACCACCAAGAAAGAAGCGTATTTAGTGGGCCTGTTTGGATTCTGGAGACAGCCTGTTCCTCGCATGGGTATGTTACTTCGGCCCATACACCAAGTGGCTTAGAAAGCTGCTAGCTTTGTGTGGATCCTGGACAGAAGAAGGCTCTTCAACAGGCCCAGGCTGCTGTGCGGACTGCTCTACCACTTGAACCGTATGAGAAGAGCAGTCCTGATGAAACTTGAGGTGTCAGTGGCAGACAGGGATGCTGCTTGGAACATTTTGGAGCAGGGCTCTACCATCATCTGCAGACCACTATTCCCCCTCTGAGAGACAGCTCTTGGCCTGCTGTTGGACATTAGTGAAGACTAAATGTTTGACAATGGGCTACAGAGTTACCATGCAACCCCACTGTCCATCATAAGCTGGGTGTTATCTGACCTAGCAAGTCATAAAGTAGGATGGACACAGCAGAAATCCATTATCAAATGGAAGCAGTATACTTGTGATCCAGCCCAAGCAGGTCCTGGGGGTACAAGCAAGTTCCATTAAGCAAGTTCCATGCCTATGGTTTCCACTCCTGTTACAATGTCGACTGCCCCTATAGCTTCATGGGATATGCCCTGTGATCAGCTGAGGAAAGGAAGAAACCTGGGGCCTGGTTTCCTGATGGTTCTGCACTTTATGCAGACATCACTCAGAACTGGACAGCTGCAGCATGCCTGGGACAAGGTGGGACAAGCCTGAAAGACACTGGTGAAGAGACACATTCACTGGGGTCACAACATTGGTCAGTTCACATGTTCATACATTGTGTTAGAAAGGAGAAATGGCCAGATGTTCAATTGTTCACCGATTTGTGGGCTGGAGCGAATGAATTTGCTGGATGGTCAGGGACTTGAAAAGAGCATGGTTGGAAAATTAGGGAGGAAGGCATCTGGGGAAGAAGTATGTGGATGGATCTCTCCAAATGGATAAAGGATGGAAGATATTCGTGTATCCGGGGAAGAAGCATGTGGCTAGATCTTTCCATACGGATGAAGGACATGAAGAGACTATTGTCCCACGTAAATGCTCCTCAAAAAGCCACTTCAGCAGTGGAGGATTTCAGGAATCAAGTACATAGGAGGACCCATTCTGTGGACAGTCAGCCTCTTTTCCCAGTCCTCCCTGTCATTGCCCATGAACAATGTGGCCATGGTAGCAGAGATGGGCTTACACATGGGCTCAACAACATGGACTTCTGCTCACCAATGCTGACCTGGCTACAGCTGCTGCTGAGTGCCAGATATGCCAACTGCAGAGACCAACACTGAGCAGCTGCAGATATGCCATCATTCCCTGAGGTGACCAGTCTGTGACCTGGTGGCAGATTGGCTACGCTGGACCACTTCCTTCATGGAAGAGACAACACTTCATCCTTACTGGAGTAGTTACTTCTTCTGGTTATGGATTTGCCTTTCCTGCACAAAATGCTTCAGCCAAAACCACCATCCGGGGACTTACAGAACGTCTTTTCATTATCATGGTATTCCACACAGGATTGCTGCTGACCAAGGAACCCACGTCACAGCCAGAGAAGTGTGACAGTGGGGCCACCATCATGGGATCCAATGGTCTTACCATGTTTCCCACCATTTGGAAACAGCAGCCATGACAGAAAGATGGAGTAGCCTTTTCGAAGACACAGCTACAGCACTAATTAGGTGGCAGCAACAAGGAGGGCTGGGGCAGGGTTCTCCAGAAGGCAATGTATACTATGAATCAGTGTCCAATGTATGGTACCATTTCTCCCACAGCCAGGATCCATGGGTCCAGGAATTAGGGGGTGGAAAAGGGAATAGTTCCACTCAATAGCACCCTTAGTGACCCACAAGGGAAATATTTGATTCCTTTTCCCATGACCTTAAGTTCTGCTGGCCCAGAAGTTTGGGTTGCAGAGGGGAAAGCGCTTATGCCAGGAGCCATAACAAACATTCCATTGAACTGGAAGCTCAGATTTCCCTCTGCCTACTTCAGGCTTCTGATGCCCTTAAGCCAAGGATAAGAAAGGAATAACAGTGTTAGGAGGCATTATTGATCCAGATTAGCAAAGGGAAATTAGACTGCTTCTCCACAATGGAGCTAAGAAAGATTATATTTGGAGTGTGGGAGATCCTTTAGGGTAGCTCCTGGTACCACCATGTCCTGTGATTAAAGTCAAGGGGAAGCTACAATAACCTAATCCAGACAGGATGAAAAGGGCACAGACCCTTCAGGAATGAAGGTATGGGCCACTCTTCCAGAAAAAGAGCTAAGACCTATTGAGGTTCTTGCCAAGGGTGGAGGAAGTACAGAATGGATAGTAGAGGAAGGTGGTTATGAGTACCAGCTAAGGTCACGTGACCCAGAATGGATAGTAGAGGAAGATGGTTATGAGTACCAGCTAAGGCCACGTCACCCAGAATGGATAGTAGAGGAAGATGGTTATGAGTACCAGCTAAGGCCACGTCACCCAGAATGGATAGTAGAGGAAGATGGTTATGAGTACCAGCTAAGGCCACGTCACCCAGAATGGATAGTAGAAGAAGATAGCTATAAATACCAACTAAAGCTAAGTGATCAATTGCAGTAATGAGAATTATAATTGACATGAATATTTTTGTCATATTTTGTTAAGAAAGTGTTTGTACAGATATTTGGGTTTTCCTTTCTTGATTCTTTATCACCTAATTTAACAGCAATTAAAAAAATATCAGTGGTTATCATATTTAAGTTTTAAGATACCAAAAAATGTCCATCAAGGTACATTGCCACCTATTCAAAATTTTTTAGAAAATATTTTAATAAATTTTAGTCCATAACTAATTACTTTCAGTAATACTTAACATTTTATTTCAAAAACAAAATATTTAAAATTTTTCTGTGTCTCTTCTTAATCAAATTCCTTTTTTATTCTTTAAAATGACTTTTAAATTTAAATATATTTTGTTCATATTCTTCCCCAAGTCTTTTCATAATCTGTGTTTGCAGTTGTATGAGGAATAGTTATATCATGTAAACATTATTATGACCTGGTTAAATATATACTGCATTTGTGATTGTATGTATGATAGTCATATCATGTTAGGCATAATTATGATGTGGTTATTGCTTTCATTTGAAAGTTAACCATGACATAAGGAGATACAATTATGTGTCAAGTTGACAGACAAGGGGTGGACGTGTGACGGACAACCAGTTCTTGGTTGTCAACTTGCCTATATCTAGAATTAACTAAAAACCCAAGTGGCTAGGTATACCTGTGATGGTTTTTTTTTTTCTCAATTAAATTATTTGAAGTAGGAAGACCCACTTTTAATCTAGATCTCTCGAGGTGGGATGATCCACCTTTAATCTGGGCCACACCTTCTGCTGGCAGCCTATATAAAGGCCATGGAAGAAGGAAGGTTCTTGCCCTTTGCCAGCTTGACCTCACTCTTGCTGGCAAGGCCATTCCTTTGCTGATATTAGAACCTCCTTCTTCAGGCCGATGACCAGTGAGATAGTCAGCTTTGTGGACTGAGTCACTACTGGAGTCTTGTACTGGCTGTCGGTAGAGCTGGACTAGCTGGACCATAGTCTGTAAATCTAATATATATGCTAGAATATATATGTGTTCATGTATATATATGCACTCTAATATATCTAACATATATGTATTCATTTTATCAGTTCTGCTCCTCTAGAGAACACTAATACAAATAGACAGGAAATATCATAAGGACTTTGTAGATCATGGTAAGAAACTTGGGTTTTATTCAAAATCTTGGTGGGGGTTTAAAACTAGGATTGGGGGCTGGAAAGTTGACTCAGCAGTTAAGAGTGCTTGCTAAACCAGAGGATCAGGTTTAGCTCCCAGTACCAGTGTTAGGCAGCTCACAACTGCCTGTAACTCCAGTTTCAGGGAATCTGACGTTGTCTTCTGGCCTCTGTGGGTACTTGCAAATATGTGCCCATGTGCATGGACATACAGACACACACACAGAGACATAAACATGCACACACACACACATACACACACAAGCATATAAATTTTTAAAAATCTATTTTTTTTACATTGAAGCATAAAATGGACAGTAAAGTGTCTCAAAGCAAGCACTAACTCCTTCAGGGTTCTAGGCAACTGGGTGACGATTTATGAATAACTTCACAGTGACATCTTGCTGAGACCTGTGAGGAATGGACTCTGGAGACGCCTTGTAAACGAGAAGCTGCAGTGGGCTTGCCTTGAATCGGCATTCAGAATCCAGAGTTGAGACTTCATGGCCCAGAGACACCTTTCTGTCCATAAACCTTTGCTCCAGTCTAGGATCTTGATGCTACCAAGCCCTTGAAAGAACTAACAAAGCTATAACAAGCCTCTTGACTTGGCAGCTTTCTGTCTAGATTCTCAGTGGAACACTGACTGATAGGAGGCCACAGCCAGAGGCTGTCAGTATCCATCATCCCCCTGAATTTGGAGATTCATCCCTATTTTGGAGGTATCCCGTCTTTCCTGCCTCCTGCCCCTGTGGAAGTGTCTTCTTTCCTGTCTCTCTTGCCTGGGGTACCACTTAGCTTTCTCAGCAGGCAGGCCTGGAGAATGTATGTATGACTCAGAATCCTTAAAAGAAATCTCACTTGCCCCCCAACTCCAGGAACAATTTCCTAAGACTTAGCTCACTTTGAATGTGTCGGATGGTTCTGGAGTTTCCCTTCATTAATAAATGAAGTCAGTCCCAAGTGATCCACTACCGAAGGTACAGTTGTACCATGGTTTTCCATGACTGTTGTTAATTCTATTCAGTTACTTTTGATTGACAAGTAATAATTATGAGTATATATAGGGAGCAATGTGATGCTGAGATTGATGTGCTGGACAATTAATTCATCATGGTAATAAAAACATCTGCCACCTCATAGACATTTTATTTTGCGGTACTGGGTCTTTTTTCTTTTTTGACATCAGTTCTTCCAGTCGTTTGGAAGCACACAGTACAGTATGGTGTCACTGTCGCCGACAGCACTCAGTTCTAAAGAGCTCTAAAGTCGTTCCTCAACTCCAGACACATGCTCCATGCTCCTGGACCAGCAGCTTCCTGTTCCCTTCCTTCCCACCAGAGCCTCCAGTGATGACCTCTGTCTCTGTTTCTAAGGAGATTGAATTTTTTTCGACTCGGTCTGGGGCCAAGCAGCACTGTTTTTCTGTGCCTGAGTTACTTCACTTAGCAATGTGTCCTCTACTCTACCTTCCTCTTTTTTTAAAAAAATTTTTATTTTGGTGGAGTCTGCAGTGTGTGTAGGTCTTCTGATCATTCTTTGCCCTTTTGCATGGCTGGTGCTGCTCAGAGCTGGTGTAAGGTTGAGTCATTACTCTCTTCTGGGACAAAGATGCTGCTCAGATTTCCTGAGGCCATCACCCACTGGATTAACGATTCCCTTCCTGGTCTTAACAGTGACCAGGAAGTTAATACTTAATAGAAGTAATAGCACATTAATAATGAATAGCAGCGAACTGGGTCTGAAGATATCTTCCTGTTCAGCTGGTTGCTCTTACAAACTAAATCACACTGAGATGAACTAAAGCCATCGCATATTTCAATAGGTGGGCTAGTGCTGGTGTTTACCATGTTATTGTCTCAGACTTTAAACCCCAAGGAGCTTTTGCCTATAGCCTTCCATGTATTAGCCACCTTGGTCTTTGAGGCCTATGGATCGAGCTAAGCAACAGGGATCTGAACCCATGGCTGCAATGACTTCTGAGCTACTCTCTCCATCTCTTTACCTTGAAAATTGCTTCATTTACAAAAGACAGCATTTGTCACTTCCAACTGACTTGCTTCAAAACCCAACTTGCATTTCAGTTTTGTATTCAGGCTACAAGGTGTCTGCACACTATGTTGATAGACGTATGAAAACTGGGAGCTGACATGGGTGCTTAGTATGATAACATACTAAGCTGTTTGGAGGCTCTTTAGTCAGGGAGCTGGACTGAAAATCACTGAGTTCCATGGAGATTAGCCACTGGGACATTTTCATTCTGATCTCATAAGCGGAAACTGTGCAACCTGAAATGTATTGTTGCCTTGACAAATGAACTCTTGTTTAGTGTCTACAATGTATGGCTCATTTTTGCCACAAGTCACAACAGCAACACATACACACACACACACACATCTAGAGTTTGAGTTTGGTTCCCAGTACCCGTGTTGGGCAGCTCACAACTGCCTATAATAAATTCCAGAGGCTTTGATATCATCTCCTGGCTTCTGTGGGTATGTGTATATTTGGATCCATACAAACAGACACGCAGGCAGGCATCCAGACGGACACACACATGGAGGCAGACAGGGTCTGTGCTGTGCTCCTGCTACCCTCTCCATAACAGCTGGTAGCATCTTCAGGCAATCCAATTAGAGAGCAATGTACCCTTGCTGAATTGTGTCTTCTATGGTTCCTTTGCTCTGAGTGGCTAAAGTCACAGATAAAGCATCCAGAACACCTACCTGTGTCCCCTCTAAAAGGGGACATTTTTATCCTTTAGCATTTATTTTGGTTGGGCGTGTGGTGGCTTATATGTTTAGGTCATGGGAGAAGCCAGCAGTATGTCAAATTGTTCTGGCGGTGCCTCGCTGGCCGCCTGCCCTAGGTAGCAGAGCTTTTGCTGAGCTATATGAGAAGGATCTGCAGGCCATGCCTGCAGGTGCCTCTCTCTGCCTGACTCACTGAGGCCTTGCTTTACAGCCCCATTGTGTTTCTTGATAAAAGGGAACTCCACCCTTGGCTAAGGCAGAGATCACCAGAAACAAGGGGCACTATTCAGTAGTCTGACGGACATAAAGCAACCAACATGACTGGACACAGGACAATTAGGAAGTGATGTATTTCGTCTTCATTTTAAAACACAGTTTTAAACAGACGACTGTCGTCTGACAGTTTCTTCCAAGTTGATTAGCTTTCTGTAAAGCAGAGCTGGAGTTTCAGGAACTGGTTCTTTCCCTTTTCTTCTGTTTCTGAGTTGCCAGGGAGACAATCTAGGACCTTGTGTATGTTAGGCGAACACTCCAGCACTGAGCTATGCAAGCTTAGCCTTAAATAGGTTTTTTTTTGTTTATGTGTTTTGTTTTTGTTTGTTTGTTTTAGCAGAACCTCAAAATCTAGGTATCAGCACAGAGCAGATACTATGTTGTTTTCTTCTTTGGCAGCTTTGACCCCAGAGCTGAGTCACCTTGTGCTAACCAAGACCCTTAGGTGGTGGAATTTAGCTGTTGTTTTGTTTTTCTAGCCTATGGGCCTATGGAGGTTTTTTGGGCTTAGGAAGGCTGTTATATTTCCATGACGTTTTCTCTCCTCCCCTTATTCCTAGCCACCTCCCCCCCCCCAGTTGATAATTAACTATCCGGTCCTTCGCCATTCTCCTGCCCTCTGCTTCATCTTCTTCTAGTTCTGACACTATTTCCAAGCATGCGTTGGTTCTCACCCAGGCTCTGCTTCCATTCTCCCCTCTTCCTGCTCATCCCTCAGTCACACAGTGATTTTTTTTTTGAAAATTCCCTTATTACCATGTTTTTGCCTTATTTGCCTCCAATGCAAAACACATCAGAGTCACCTTCATGCCTGGCGTTGCCTGTCCCTGCCTGTCATGTGCAGACTGTGTTTGAACTTGAAGTAGCCTGGATGATCTAACTGTATGCAGCGAACTGTTTAAGAGGAGGTTGATGGGGAGACCTTAGGACCAAGGAGCAGCACCAGGTCTCCCACTTCCATTGCTAAGCGAAGCTGCTAGCCCAGCGCATTGTGCTCGCATTTTTGCTTCCAGATTGTCGGCCTCTGAGATGCTGATTAACTCTAATGAAGTTTCCTGGGAAACCTTGTGTGCCCTGCTTTGTGCAGTAGCATGTGACGCTGTGTGCTCTCAGGTTGGAGAGTGCCCTCTGCAGCAGCTACACTCTTGCTTCTTCCTAGGCTGGTCTCAGCTAGTTGAGGTAGAAGCAGCCTCAGGCCAGAGGTAGCCCAGACAGCTGAGCCACCCTAGGACCCAACCCTGACTTTCCGTTCCTAGCCCTATATGACTCTTTTTCTCCCAACCTAGTGTTGGCTGTTATTTTATAAAAACGAATGGTTGCCATATTTGACAGACATGAGCACCAGATTGACTGTTCATGGACTTGGAGTCTAGACCTACTTTTGAAAATTTTGATTCATACCCCTTAAAATCTGAGACTCTGTGTATATGTGAATTAGAAACGGGACATGCTTTAGTATCTGTAAAATGGAAAGACACAATATCGTATAAAATGAAAACGATAATACTGATCCTACAGACCACATGGATCAAGTGAAATGCACAGTTGATCATCCTCTGTTTAGAAGGAAGATAGGATGATTATGTTATATTTCTAAAATCAAATTAACATGCGTCTGAGTAGAAAATGTGCTTCCTTGTATGCCATGTCAGCAGGGCCGGTATCAGCAGTTTCAATCCTCAAACCATCTAAGGATACATTTCTCCCAATAGTGAAATGTCAATCATCTGGTTTTATACACATAGTCAGTGAGTTCACTGCTTGGCCCTGTAGCTACCTGGTAACCCTGGCCATTCACCTCACCTCAGCATTTCAGCTTTTGAAACTGTCAAATGATAGGCCGAGTCCCCCTCAAGGGCCTTTCTGTTTCCCATAGGCCCTGCTCTAAAGCACTTTCCCTGAAGCTGGAGAGCAAGCTGCTTTCTCAGGTGGGGCCGCGCATCAACTCAGCAATTGTTAATAAAGTAAAGAGTGACCTTTTAAGCCATCAAACCGGTCCATCAGTAACCAGCTATGAATAATATTGTTGTGATTCTCAGAAATTAGATTCAGATAAAGTTACGTTCCCGAGAGTGACTTTGCATAAGGGCCTGACCTTGCTGAGTTGGATGAGCTTGATGGATTTCTTGCTTGCTGATTCAGTTGAGAATTTCTGGCACCAAACAGGAAGCTGGTAAAAAAAAAAAATTCACTGTTGGTTATGGGCCCAATGCTTTATTAAAGTGAGATTTGAAAGTTTTTTGGGGGGTGTTTGAGACAGGGTTTCTCTGTGTAGCTTTGGAGCCTGTCTGTAAACTAGGCTGGCCTCGAACTCACAGGGATCTGCCTCCCTCCTTCTCCCACATGTTGTGATTAAAGGTGTGCGCCATCACCATCCAGCTGAGATTTGAAAGGTCTTTATCTTAAAAGGGACCTAGGAAGTAAGAGTCACTCAGTTTGAGCTGTCTGGGCTGCCTTTATTTTGAGAGACCATGTCACAGAGGAGTTGAAATCTGGAGTCCAAGAGAAGCTGACCTTGGCTTTTCGGATCTGTCATAGACTAGTTGGCTGACCTTTTAGCTTGATTATTTTTTTTCAGTCTATCTAAAATGGGGATCATAATTACAGTGCACTTTCCTTATAGGGCTGGGAGGCTTTCAGAGGGTGTGCTTAGAGAGTTGGGTTTTATTGTTATTTTTCGGTCAGGTTATTCATTATCTCTCACCTAGAGGTGCGCCTTAGAGAAGGGCGTGAGTGACAGTGTCCACACACACCCACAGAACTTATCAGACTCTGCCGTTTCCCTGTTCCTGCAGAGGGATTGCACTTGACAGTTCGGACTTTCCCAAAGGGCTCTCACCAGTATGTAGATGGAGAAGCTTGCCTCCTTCTCAGGATAACACAGCCCCGTGAAGGAGACCGGGCCCTAGAGACGATAGTGCAGTTGTGTAGACTGGGTATCTAGTTTTTAGCCCAGAAGATAAAAACTTAGCTGTCTGTCCTAGTAGCTAGTGTTCAGGATCCACTAATAATCTAAATGGAACTACTTGTCTGCATTTTCTTTCAAGTCAGGTATAGTAAATGAAATAGAGGACAAAAGTAGTTCATTTTAGGTATATAATTCAACATTCTACCCCTGAGTTATACCCCCAGCCCCGGCAGTTCTCCAGGTTCAGACAAGGCTTTCGGTTGTATAACTAGCAGCATGCTCAAGCTAGACTGTTTCAAACAACCGAAAACCTTCTTATCCCTAACTTCCCATAGCGATATAGTCTATTTCTTCTTTTTCACTTCTTACAGTTTAAAATAGCCTGCTTACTACAACCCTGGACATTTGCTAGAAACCATTAATTGCCATGTCCCATATTTGCAAGTTGTTGAACTCCTCACAGACTCTGGCTTTAGTCACTGAGCTGGGTCCCTTCACTTATTATCGGCTCAGGAAAGGCCTGGTGAGCTCTTTGTTGGTGCCAGGCATGAGCCTGGACTGAGTGGAGCACAGAAAGTGCTGATGGCTCTTGCCAGCTCTCGGGAAGTACTGTGCACATGAGTAAAGAGGCGCAGGGTTAGGCAGCAACAGAGGCAGAAGATCAAGGTGTGCCCCAAGGTCATCTAGTTTGGGCTGAGCCCCAACTACAGGGTGTGAGAGGCGCTTAGGGGAAGGTCACGTGAATCTGTGGGTGGGGCTCAGGAAAAGCTCTAGGAAAGAGGGCCTTCTGAGCAGTGCCCTTAGCCAGAGTCCATCTCCTCTAGTCCTGCCTTATGGAAGCCTTTGGTTTTCCAGCTGGGGAAAAGTAAGCAACAACAAAAACCCTTTTCTTCCTCAACTTAGATTTCTAGATCTCCCTCTGGTTTCATCCCTCGTTTTCTCCCTTTCACCCTCTCTCTGCCTTACACCTGTTCCGGAGATGGCTGTAACCCTCTAGAGTTCTTACAAACCTATCCCTCCTCTTCACTGCATCCTCTCTGGCCCTGCCAGTACCAGAGAGCAGCGTTTGTGCCAAGCAGGTGCTCCGCCAGTCTGGCTTGGTTGAATAACTAAGCTGGGCATTGTGAGGAAAAGAACAGAGAGAAAGAACTGGGGAGAACAAAGAGACACAGGCGAAAGATACCTGAGCTGCGCCATTGTTGACAGTCCTAGCCGGCTTCCTGTCGGGAACGGCGGCTTCCTGTCGTTAGGAAAGACGGCACAAAGGAGAAGGGAGCTTTGGAGCATCGAAATCAAAGAGGTTTTGATTGAAGTGTCATTATTGTAGGACCCTGCTTGTACTGTGCATGGATGCACACACACACACACACACACACACACACACACATATCACACACACACCTGCTTGGTTTTTTATCTTCACCCAACTGCTTTGTAGGACTTTCAGTAGCATAAGACTTTGTTTTCCTGATATTTTCTCTATTCCCCTTTCATTCGCTTGCTTGGGAGATGACTGAAATGTCAAAATCACCTCCGTGCACCTAAGTACGGTGTCCGTTGTGGCCGCCTGTGCTTTGAGGACCAGAGGGAAATGTGTTAGCACCCTACTTTCCTCCCTTTTACTAAATGGAGCCAGTTTTCAGGGGGCATTTAATACAATTAGCTGGTGACCACAGTATACAGTCAATTCTGCTCAGAGACATTGAAATTAAAAACATAATGGACTATCATTATTTACCCAAAATAAAATAAATGGTCAAAATAAAAATGGTAACAACACCAAATGCTGGCAAGGATGTAGAGAAATTAGGTCACTCTGACACGGCCGATGAGAATGTAAAATATGCACCGCCCCAGGGAACAGTTTGGCTGCTTCTCGTGAAGCTAAACGTGGAATTTCCATATGAGCCAGCAATTACACTCTTGGATGTTTACCCCAGAGGAATGGAAACATGTTTGTGGAAAATTTGAACACAAATGTTCACAGCAACCTTGTCTGCACTAGGCAAAAGACTGGTATCAACCCAAGCATCCGTCAGTGGGTGGATGGTTAAACAAATGGAATAGGTTCTCCAACAGTTTGCAATAGTTAAACAACTGAGTTTGTACACCAACAACAGAGAGCCAGCTATGGGTACACACGACTTGGTGGCTTGCTGGGGAATTGGGCTAAGTGAAAAAAAAAAAGCCAACCTCAATGGATTACAGCATGAATATAATTTATTATTGTCCCCAAATAATTTTATTCTTAGTTTTTTTTTAACCTCTCCTTTAATTTCATATACATAAACATAACCTGATAATTCCATTTTGTGTTGCTCATATGTGTATTTTTTAGGGATAACCACTTGGAATTGGATAACCAGATAGAGGAGAGGACTGATTCTCCCTCTCTCAGTAGCCATTAATTGCCTAGAGGTGGGGCCACATGAGATGTCCCCATGCCAGCTGCTGTTGTCATGTTCCGTTCTTGTTTAGACAGCTATATGATTGAGATTTCCAAGATACGACTTCCCCATCTCATTCGGAAGAAACTGTCTCACAGCAGACTCCCTGATCCTCTGGCCATCTCTCCTCTGATGTTCCCCGAGCCTTAGTATAGGGGCTGTGTTGTTGATGTATCAGTTGAGTCTGGGTACCCCACAACCACCTTTTCTCCTCACCAAAATAAAGACTTTAATTTCAAATATATGGAAGCAGTTTCAGAGTGCTTAGATCCATCTTATCGGTGTCTGGGCAGTTAATACTCAATATTTGTGAGCCTCAGGGAGCCATTTCATCGTTTGGATATTCTGGACAGTCAGTCACATTACATTCAGATCAGGAGAGTAGAGAACTTCCCCTTTCCATTCAGCCGGAAGTGGCACAGTGGCTGGGTTTTTATGTTTTCCTTCTTATGGAGGTTTGACAGTGTCTGTCTGGACCACAGAATCCTGAAAATAGGCACATCACTTTCTTGCAGAGCAAGGGCAGAGAACAGAACTAGGTTGTGTTTAGAGAATTGGGATATCTGGCCTGAGGTTTGATCAAGATGCAGCCTGAGGTCTTGGCTGTGAGCAGGTTGAGTAGAGACTGAACATTGTCACCAGAGTGTCATAAGCAGGCATGTGGGGGGCACATCTGGGCCAACTCATTGCAAACTACTTCTCTGAGACATGAACTCAGAACTCGAGTTTGGTTTTCAGCTTCTTAGCAGGTGACATGGGGAGGCCTGGAATCGGAACCCTAGTTGGCAGCCTGCCTAGGCCAAGGAAGGTTTTCTATTTGAGACTTGTGTGCTATACCCATGTAGTCTAGAGACTCTGAGGGATGACTGCCTTCTCTTCTTTGAAGTTGTAGGACAGTCCCATCTGGACAGCACCATTGAAGATCAAGAGATTGTCACCAATCCACCAGACATTTGCCAAGTTGTGGAAGTGACCACGGAGAGTGATGAGCAGCCAGTCAGTATGAGCGAGCTCTACCCTCTCCAGATTTCTCCTGTGTCTTCCTATGCAGGTAAGGGGAGCAGGAGGGTGACTTGGAGACTCAGTAGGGAACAGACCAAGTCCAGCATCACCCCATCTCACCACACCACAAGAATCTCTGTTCTGTACTAGAAATTATTAGTATGGAATTATCCTTCCTCTTACGTTCTTGATGCATCTTAGACGCCTCTGTAAGAAGAGGTGTTTATGGTATTCCCTTATTCAACTGCCCAGGGTGTGGTTCATTCAGGACTACAGATAACATTTCCTGCGATATTGCCATCAGAGACACACAACAAATGATGTAGTCACTAGACCTGGCAAAGACTGAGAATGCACTGGAACATACTGAGTTCAAATTCACTTGTAATCTATTTGCCTAAGTTAACAGGATTTGTGGTCAGAGTGGTTTGACGTAGTTAGATTTTACTAAGGTACATAGGACTTTAGACATCATCTTTTCTAGATTCTCTGTTTGTAGAAGTGAACGAATTTTCTCAAGGTCACCTGGCCAGTGAGCATCCTGTCCAAGAGTTGAACTCAGCCTTCAGCTTTGAGGTGTTGTTAGATCTAATCCATTCCACTAGCTTTACTTGCCACTTCCACTTCCCCTCCCTCCTTCCCTCCTTCCTTTCTTCCTTGCTTTATAGTGCTGCTTCTAGCTGAATGGGAGCTGGGCCCATTTCTGCTTCTCTTGGGGACTGGTCCTATCCTTGCAGAAATTAACCCAGGTGGAGTTACAGAATCAGACACAGACTGAGAAAATGACTCCTCACTTCGTCACCAGAATTATGTCATCTTACACGCCCTTCCTGACCATCTCCATTTAAGCTTTAGGGACTCAATCACAATTAGGAAATCTAAATTCTGAGTCAGTGTTATTGCTTGCAACTATTGAAAAAATAAAAAGCAGAGGCCCAGGCAGGGTAAAAGCAGGTCAGCTCTAGCAAATGGATCACCTTCTCCCCAGGCTTATTTGCATGCTTTCGAGGCCTCACAGGGATAGCACAGACTCCTGTGGCAGAGTTCATCCAAACATCAGTTGCTTGTAAATTATCACAGATAAGTTGACCTCATATAGGTTAACCAGCCAGCTTTCTTACTTGTTTTTTAGTTGTGGTGAAATACGTATAACACAAAATTGCCGTTTGTTGAGTGTCCAGTCGAATGGCTTTGAGTATGCTCATAGTATTGCGCAGCCTTCACGGCCGCCTGTCTCCAGAAGTCTTTCATCCTAAACTAACATGATGTACCCATTAAACATATACTTCTGTACCCGAGTCTTGAGACACACCGATCTATTTCTGTCCACTCTGTGGGCTCTTAGGAGAGAAATCAGGCAGCCTTTACCCTTTTGTGACTGGCTTATTTTACTTAAAATACATCATAGCTTGCTTTTGTGTTAGGAGCATTAAAAAGGACACGAGAAAGAACCCTAGTGACAGGAATCCCTCCACCAGTCGTTCATTCATCAGACACAGTTTGGACTCATATGTGTCCATCTCTTTTTGGCCTTTGCCGGGGCCCAATGACTATATTTTTTGTTATATATCTGTTGTTGTCTGGAAATTGTGCTAAATAATTGTATTGATTGGCTTGCTTAATTGTCAGGGGAATAAATGTTAGTCTCTCCTCTTCAAAAATGAAGATTCCAAGGCTAATGTGAGTCTAGGAATAAAAAAACTAGTGACAGATAAACCCATGCGTAGCTATGTTCTTAGACCCTCATCATGGTGCTGCATGGGGTCACATGCTGTAGTCTCATTTGATTGTCAAAGGACCCACCAGAGACGGTAGACTAAAATCTTCATGCAGAAACAACAGAAGCATTAAACACCATGGTCTTTTCCCTGTATTCGTGGAGCTAAAGCTAAAGCCATGGCTTTCTTCTAAGCTGCTGTAGTTGCTAAACAGGATATGGGGCTGGAGGGGTGGAGCCTTAAAGTGGATTGGAGTACCTGTTGGAGGTTTTCTTGGGGACTTGGGGAAGACCTTTTTGCTGTCCTGTCAGCAGTGGTATTTTGCCTTAGCAGAGGCATCCTGAGAACAGCTGAGGTGTGGGGGAAAAAAATGAAATTTTCATTCCCTGTTTTGAGACATTTGCGTAGATTTCCAAAGGAAGGGTTTTAGCCCCAGGGTGGCGCAGCAACAGCATGAATTTCTGTGAGAGGCCAACTTTTCAGCCTGGTGTTTGGTTCATCCATGGTTTTCACTGTCAGAATTCTCCAGAATCTTATAGAAGGAGGTTTATTGGATGGAGCCAAAATGTTTCGCTGCTGGTCCCTTTCTAGACTTGAAGACATGTTCCAAAGTTCTCTGTTACTGACCACGGCTAGTTCAAGTCTTCCAGGCAGGAAGCTGATAATGTTCTGTAGCTCTCTGTTCTCATCTTTTGATTTTATGTCCATCAGTAGCATAGGCTGTTTGCTTGATTCTCATGATAGAGTTCCTTGGTGCAGACTGTTCATCCAAACGTCAACCGCCTTCATTCACCTGTCCAGGAAACTGCTATTTGGAGGTTGTTGTTGAATATTCTTTTCCTCTAAGGATCACTGACATATGATCTTGGGGATGTCACAAAACCACGGTCACCTTTGCAGCTCTGTCTTCTAATGTATTATTTAACTGTCAGGGTGAAGAGGAGTCTAGACAGCGTCTTTGGGTAGAAGGAAGTGTTCGTGTTGGATAGTTTAAGCAGATAGAAAATTCTACTTTGATTTGTAAAATGTTTCAGAGCAGGGAAATATGTTTCAAAGCCCAGGCTGTTGAAGCATGAAGACATTTTTTTGTTATTTGTTTGTTTACAAAGTTATTTTTGCAGTGCTGAAGAGCAAACCTAAGACTTCAAGCATGGTAGAACAAGTACTCCACCACTGGCCCATATCCCTAGCCCTCACTGTGTTTCGATGTGGCTGTCTGTCACATCTTCCTAGGATTTAACTGCATTGTTGGTGGTGTAGTAAAAGAAAACCATGATGTTAATTCAGAAGAAAGGAGATGGAAAAAACAGATTCGCATAGCAAGAAAAATAAGAATCAACTGGTTATATAATCAAGAGTAGAGAGGTCATGCGGCCAGCCAGCTATCATTCTCCCAGAAACCATATATATATTTATGTTGTGAATGAGGCAAGGGTGCATTGTCGTGGAGACTAAGATTCAGATCTGAGCTGCTGAGTGTCCAGTTGCATCTTCTTAGAAATGTAATTGAGAAAATTATATGGAAAGAAATCAATGATAATCATATTTTGTTGAATGCGAGCCTTACAGTAAATATATCAGATATCACATAATACAATAATGTGTTCCATAAAATATATCATCTCCTGTGCTGTGATGTTCTCGAGGTTGTTTGGCAGTACGTATCCTCCAGGCAGATGTTAAAAGCTGGGCTGAAGCGGCGTGATTCTAGAGCTGCAGTTCTGGAAGCGACCCTGATGCCTTCTGATTCGAGGCCAAGTTACTTTCTTCCCTCTTCTCTGCTCGTAGGGAGCAGGCCAGAAAGGTTAAATCAATTGTTCGCATATCTACTCCTACTGTGTAAATATTTCGGCTTTTTCTGGCCATGCTTGCAGAGCAACTTCAATCTTTTTTTTTTTAATCCCATTGTATTGGAAGTCAGTTTGAAAAGCATCCAAACTAATAAAGGGGGAAGTGACATAATCCACGTTGACGTTTTGGCAGTCAAGTTGATCTGGAAGCCGCAGCTGCAGTGAACTCATTTGTCATGTAAGAAGTCGTTCTGGAAATGGCTATGGTGGAGCAAAACCAAGAGAGCAGGAATGAGGACCTGGAGCCAATACTGAGTAATGGTTATAAAAACCACCATTCATCTAACGGCACACTTTGGGATCCTTAGTTAGGAACCCCAGGCACCTGCATCTCCTAGGCCAGAGGCTCACTTCTTCCTCGAAAAGAATCAGACTTATAAACCAGTATATTAGTGCATTTCACATTGCTGTAAGCACACACGGTAATCAGCTTTAAAAGAGCAAAAGACATCATGATGCACAGTTTCAGAGATTTCAGTTAAGGTCCAAACTCTTACACCCGGTTCCTGAAGTGGCGAGGCTCTGTAACGACATCAGAGAGTTGATCTTCATTTAGAAACCATTCTCTCCAGCTGGCATTGTGTCAGCCAACAGCATGGGGCAGGATATTGTGCCATTTCGTAGCCACAACTTTATCCCTCTAGTTGAATGCTGGCTACTTTAGGAAATTAGCGTTCTTATCCCCTACCAGGTCTGTTCACAGCTTCACCAAGGAGTGTTTAGCCTGGCATCTAACTTCTAAACCCTCCAACAACTGTGGCTCGAGCTTGTGGGATCCTAGGGCCTCGATGTCAACAGCTCCTTTCTCTGAATCCTCGCCCTTTCAACATGCCTGGTGTCCTTGTGTGCTTGCTTTTATTCGAAGGGAAAAGGCCCAGAAGGATTTCTGGAGAGTCATTAGGAGGAAAAGGGGGCTTGATGCATGTGGAAGGAAGAGAAACTTTGGCTTCAGAGCACAAACAAAGCTAAGCATGAAAATAGAAAGGGGATCTTGAAGTCTTGCCAGCAGGAAGGCAGTCTCTGCGCTCTGTTTGAGACTCTGGGATCTGAAGTGCAGTTTGTTTTCTTTCCTCTGCTGACTCAAGCCACGACTTGGCAAGTTTCTCAACATCTCCATTCCTCGTGTTTCTTCTTGGGAGCGCAGTCCTGCCTCCCCTGGAGGGTGAGCTAATTTGGCTTTTGTGTTTGGAGGGATGTTTCCTTTTCTGGTCTTCGTTTACTTCTGCCTGGAAACATTCCTTATGCCTATTGTCAGATTGTCTCCATAGCTCAGACCAGTGCGAGCTAAATCCTAGGCTTCCTTGTGACATCTGTGGCCCCTATATGGGGATGTTTGGGGCAGAACATTCTGAGTTGGCGGAGCAAAAGATCTGATTTTTGGTCAGTCTTTGACACTCTCCTAGGCCTGTCTGTAGTCCCTGGAGAACAGTGGCAGAGAATCATGCAGAAAGCATTCCTGGGTGAGACTTGTGGACCTCACTTGCTTGCTGTCTGTTTAAGGAATGCCCTGGGGGTACGGTTTGTTCATTTGTTCTTTAACTTGATATATGTGGGGAGACCCATCTCTGGCCAAAGCTCTGAATGGTAGAAAGGGCTCTGGCTGGCCTGGAGCCATTGCCTCATAATTCTGCTCTCAGGTAGGCATGCGGCTAATCTCCCTCAGTAGTGGCAGGGTGGAAGAGGGTGGAAAGGTCCAAAGACCATACTGCCAGATGACCGCAGCAGCTTTCTGACTTGGGATCATCGCAAGGAATGAACAAGACCGGTATCTCAAGGTCCTAGCTGACCCAGACAAAATGCCCTATGCAAGTCTGTGCATTTTGGATGTGCTGCCCTCTATGCATTCAGTTTTGCAGTGGCACTGAACAGTGAAAAGAACTGTTCTGTGTCATTTTCAATTTGTAAAACTTAACATCAGGTGATGTGTAATCAGCGGTCACTGCATTTGACTCTGTTGCATCCAGCCCGGTGTGCAAACTCAGTGTTGAATACCAATGACATTGCAAGCTCCGTGTGTCAGCCTTTCCAAACACGCAAGCACTCTCTTACACTTACTCATCATGTAATCCTCTTTGGAAAGTGGCGGGCAACTGTAGCTCACTGTGGTTAAGGGCGTTTCTCTGTGTCTCCCGGCTGGCAGGTCCAATCAGGTGTCTAATGGATTGGCTGTTGCCCTGTAGCAACATGACCATAACCATAATGGCTTAACACAATACACAGTTAACTATCTCACAATCCCTGTGGGCTGGGAATCCAGGTATGGCTTAGCTGGATTCTGCAGGAAAGCCTTGCTACACTGTCATCAGGTTGGCTAGTGCTGCAACTCATCTGAGATCCAACTGTTGAGCCACTGGCTCACACAGCATAGGGCGGAATTGAATTCCTTGCCAGGGTTGAGCCGAAATCCCCAGTTTCTTGCTAGTTTTTACCTGAAAGCAGCCCTTAGCTTAAATTTGCCATGTGGGCCTCCCTGACACAGCCAGCAAGCAAAAGACAGGTTAGATCTTACATGATGACATGATCATGCTCATAGAATATGAGCAAGTCACAGTTCCTACCCACATTCAAGAGGATGGAGCCCAAAGATGGTAACCATGGAATGAAGGTCTTGGGACATCTAGAACATGGCCACCTGCTAGAACTCCAGGAACTGGATATCTATAAATCCAAGGATAGAATACTAAAAGCAGGAGGCAGCAAGGAGAGATTCAAGAAGAGTTTTTGGACAGTTTCATTATGTCGGGACTTTCTGTGACAAACGGGACAGACTAGAAAAAGATAATGTGTGGCATTGTGGGCAGAGTTTCTGGGAAGGGGAAGATGTCTCAGGGATTGCACAGAACCCCGGGAAGCAGAGACTATGGCAGCATAGCTTGGTACAGCGAGCTCCTCTGCTCAGCTCCATAGCCTCTCCACTGCTTGGAGGGGACCAGGCAGGGAACTGAAATGCACTCTGGCTTGTCCCACTTGGAAGTGTTTGACCTTACGAAGTGGAGGGAGAGGGTGTGTGCAGTTTCTTGTTTCAGAAGTGCTGGCATAGGTTTTTAAGATACTTCCTGAGTCCCCAAAATAGCTTGGGCAACAAGAATATTTCTGTTTTTCTTTCTGTACAGAAAGTGAAACTACCGACAGTGTGCCTAGCGATGAGGAGAGCGCTGAGGTGAGCTGGCTTCCTGGTGCCTCTTGTTTTAAAGCACAAGTTTTACTTTTGGATCTGTGTATGTGTGTGTGGTATTTATGTGTGTATGGTGCATGTGGTGTGTGGGACTTAGTGCGTGTGTTGTGAGTGTGTGACTGAGTATGTGTGAGAGAGAGACAGAGACAGACGCAAGACAAAGAATGTATATAACCTAAAATTTACCTTAGCTTTTTCTTCTGAGTTGTAAAATGTAGTACTGAGCCCTGGGTGGGAGGGAGGGAAGTGAAATGTGCCCCTCAAAAAAAAAAAGAGGTGAATATAGCATGGCAGGAAGAGAAAATTGGAGTCAAGGCCAAGAGATGTTGATATGCTTATGGTTGTAAACATCCCGATTTACCAACAAAATAAAACAGCCTGCCTGGCCAGCAGTAAGCATCAGCAACAGCTAGCAAAATTATCTTCATCCAGATCAGTCTCCTCCTTGAGTGGTCCTGCAGAGAGGCGGGTGTGTGTCCAATCTCTGCTCCCTGCCAACTTGCTTCCTGCTTCCCTCCGTAGGCCAGGCTCACTCAGTGGCAGGAAGTGCCTGCAGTGCTGATGGGAAGATAAAGGGGGCTGGAGAAGAAGCTGATGTTTGGTTGAATTCCTAATATCCCAAGGCCAGGAATTCTGAGAAGACAGTAGGCATCCATGCTGGCATAGTCGGTGATCTGGCTTCTTTAAGGACTTTAACTCCTTTTCTACCTGGCAACTGTAAGGCCAGTTGGGTTCAGAAAATGTGGATCTCAGTCCCATCCACTTAAAAAGCCATCAAAGGACATTCGCTGACTGTTCCTAAGCTCCTTACTCTCCTCACCTGAACATTCAGGGTAACTAATTAGGTTAGGCTATCTATTATGGCTGGAAAGTATCCGGTGTGCAACCCAGACGGCCTGCGCACAGGAACAGGAAGCCAAGTTGCCACCTTATTTTGTGTGTTTGCAGAATAGGCTTGGTCAGATTTCTGGGAGCTAGCAAATGGGAATTGATTTGAAAAGTAAGAGAAGCCATTGCTCTGCATATGCAGTTAAGTGGGAAGGAAAAGAACGTGTATATCTTGATTATTTTCTCTGAAAGGGGAGACCACACTGGCGGAAGAGGAACATTGAAGGCAAGCAGTACCTTAGCAACATGGGGACACGGAGCACCTACCTGCTGCCCAGCATGGCAACCTTTGTCACTTCCAACAAGCCAGATCTTCAGGTTACCATCAAAGAGGAGAGCTGTCCAATGCCTTACAACAGCTCCTGGCCCCCGTTTACAGACCTCTCCCTTCCTGCCCCAGTGACCCCCACACCCAGCAGCAGTCGGCCCGACCGGGAGACCCGGGCCAGCGTCATCAAGAAGACATCCGATGTCACCCAGGCGCGTGTCAAGAGCTGCTAAGCTTTGACTCTCTCTGGTGGTTGTTGGGATTTCTTAGCTTTGTGTTGTTATTTGTTTGTATTTTATTTTTCTCTCTGATACCTATCTTAGACAAATCTAAGGGAAAAAGCCTTGATAATAGGATATTGATTGCTGTGTCCAACTCCAGGGCTGGAGCTTCTTTTTAACTCAGGACTCCAGCCCCTTGGTAGACGCATATCTCTAGAACCTGCTGGATCTCCCAGGGCTACTCCCTCAAGTTCATGGACCAACAGCCACACGGGCAGTGGAGGTGCTGCGTTGCCTACGGTCAAGGCCAGCATGTTGGAGTGGATGCCTCAGAACGGACGAGAAAATGTGAACTAGCTGGAATTTTTTATTCTTGTGAATATGTACATAGGGCAGTACTAGCAACATTGCGGTCTGCTTCTGCACCTTATCTTGAAGCACTTACAATAGGCCTTCTTGTGATCTTGCTCTTCTTCACAGCACACTTGGCGTCCCCTTCTGTGCCCATGACCCACGCGTCCCCAACCCATCCATTCCCAGCTCACTACTCACCCTTCCCTCTCTAACCCATTGAATCCCAGCCCTCACCCACCTCACCCTCCCCAGCTCATCCAATCCCAGCCCACACCCACCCCACCCTCCCCAACTCATCCAATCCCAGCCCACACCCACCTCACCCTCCCCAACTCATCCAATCCCAGCCCACACCCACCTCACCCTCCCCAACTCATCCAATCCCAGCCCACACCCACCCTTCCCTCTCCCAGTTCCTTTTCCCTTTTCTCTCCTCAAAGGCAATGTTCCACATCTTGGAAGAGGAGGAAAAGAAATTTAATTTCTCCACAGCTGTCCCATTTTAAGACTGCTTGAAAAAATCTTTCTAATCTGCTATGCTTGAATGCCACGCGGTACAAAGGAAAGCTGTCATGGAAATATTATGCAAATTCCCAGATTTGAAGACGAAAATACTCTAATTCTAACCAGAGCAAGCTTTTTTATTTTTTATACAGGGGAATATTTTATTCAAGGTAAAATTCTAAATAAAATATAATTGTTTTTTATCTTTTCTACAGCAAATTTATAATTTTAAGATTCCTTTTCTTGTTTATCAGCAGTTGTTATTACATCCTTGTGGCACATTTTTTTTTAATTTTGTAAAGGTGAAAAAAACTTTTATGAGCTCATGTAGCAATGAAATTATCCTGTGGATTGATAATAAATGAATATGGTATATAGTTAAAAATTTTAATGGGTATCACTCCTGGCTTTCTCTGTGTCTATCTGCATAATCATGAATCAGGGCCGACAAAGTATTTACTGTTGGAGACCACTGTGCTTTCTTTGCTGACCACAAGAAACTTAGGAGGTTCCTATGGTGAGTCTGCAAATAATTTCCTCTTCCAAATGCCCACAACACTGGGCCCTGGGCAAATGTTCGACATGGGTTATCATCTTTGCTCATCACAGTTGTGCCCAGAAAGAGCATTTATCACTATTCCACATGGTAGAAGTGGAGACCTGAAATGAAGACCTCCTGCTCAGGTTACCCAGACAGCTCAAGACCAGGATGCTGGCGGAGCCCAAGTCTGGGGCATTTCTAGCGGGGGTGGGGTGGAGGGTGGGGGAGTAGTGGTGGGGG
>PVIU01024245.1:0-25860 GCA_004026605.1 Ondatra zibethicus
CAGTGTGCCTGAACTAATGGGAGCGCACCAATCCACCTGGACTGGGACTGAATGAGCATATGATCAAACCAGACTCTCTGAATGTGGCGGCGAAAGTTGGCAGATGGAGAACCCACAAACAATGACACCAGGACCTATTTCTTCTGCATGTATTATCTTTTTGAGAACCGAGTCTTTTTGAATGCACTCCTTCCTAGGCTGGGAGGGATGGGGGTGGACCTTGGACTTCCAACAGGGCAGGGCACCATGCCCTCTTTCAAGGAAGAAGGGGGAGGGAGGAGGGGTGGGGAGTAGTGGGAGGGGACCGGGAGAAGGGGAAGAAAGGAAAAAAATTTATTTCTTTAATTATGTTTTTGAATGGAAAAAATAAAACAAAACAATGTATGGAAAAAAATTGGCATTTTATTTTTCTTGGTTGGAGAAAATTTCAAAGTCATCAGAAGTCCTGGTTTGTCTAAAGAAGTTTAGCAAACATTGACCCTTATAACACATAGGTTGAAATGCAGAATATAGACAGAAAAAGGGAAGTAGTGCATAGACGGTCGGGGGACATAATAGACATCATTTGTTTGATGAATAGAAAGTAACAAGAAGCAGTTTAAAACTTTAGAGAAAGAAATACTTGGAAATGATATACTTTGTTCTCTAGGGTACTTATGGTAGATTTAACAGAGTCAGTTGACCCTTAAAACTGAGTTGTAGAAAACACTGTACATTACTCATAGATTACAGAGAAATGCCTTCCAAATTATCCCAGTCAACTAGCAGGTGAACATCTACTAAACTTGCGCAAGTCAGAACAAAATGGAGTGTTTAGTAGTCAGTCAATTGCTGATATTCTTAGGATTTTCCCCCATAACAGGATTGCATGGGTCAATGGGAAGGAGGAATGTCAGGCTTAATATGGAAACTAATTAGTTACATTTCTGCATTTTCTAAGGCTAAGCACTAAATTAAGATGGGGAAGTGTTTCAGGTTAACTCCTTATGCAGTGAAGTTAGAAAAACAGGAAGCACATTAAAACATGGTATCTTAAGGTGTCAAATGAGACATAGCATTCCAGTATGTATTCTAAGGCAGGATTGACAGTGAAAAACCGGTTTCAATGCTGTTCGACAATAAGACTATATTATACTAATATAACTATGTCATGAGTAAAAGCAAGCTGCTTCTAAGTGAAAAGGCATAAGGAGAATTAGTATCACTCGAGTCTCTGGTTTCTAGAGCAATGCTCACTTCTTTGACCCTAAGCTCCTGAATTGTTTTTGTTATTATAAGGACACTAAGACAACCTTTGATTAACAATCAATTTAAGGAACTAAATGTCATTGAAAATATTGTACACCCTGACAGTATTATCTTAGTTGCTTTCAGTATGATTACAAAGAAGAAGAAAAGAAGAAGTATCAAGAAAATAAGATAGAATGAACAAACAAAATACCTCAGGAGAAGAGTAGTGATTATAGTGATTATTATTAGATTGACATTACATGGCATATATATGTATATCAGATATACACACACATATATGCATATGTGAGTATGCATTATATACACGCTACACATATATGTACATATATGTATATAAGTGTGTATATATTGTTTATGTGTATATACATATATACTGTTTTTGTATACTTATATACATATACAAACATAAACAGTATATGTGCTTATATATACTGCCTGTTATATATATGCATATTATATATACACATATATGTATACATAAACAGTAAGTGACATAGGAGAAGATGAGGCAGTCTTGGTTTAAAAGGGTTGGGACAGGAAATAGTGTTGAAGGATGTCTCTTAGGAGGATAAGATATAGAGACCTGATGGGGAAACTCCTTTAGGCAATGACCTTTAAGAGGCTGGACCAGGTTCAGGTATACCTTAGGGTACCAAAAAGCCAGTGGTCCTGCCTGTTTACTCCTCTTCTTCCCACGTGCCAAACATGGATGTTAGACTCCATTTCTATTTCCTCACTATGATCTGTGAGTTCCCCTTTAATAAAAAAAAACCTTAGAATAATCTATTCGGAGTTAGTTTGGGATTATTTGACTTGCATTCCCCCCATTTGCCGCGTTCTCTATCATCTGTCACCCAACATTGGGCCAAGTCCATACTTGCTAATCAGGACACCTCCAATCCCCACGGCACTCCTGGTTCACCAGCCCATGCCTCACATGGTGTGCCTGCTTTGCCAGCCCGGTGCGTTCCCTGCCAACTCTGTACATTTTTGCAAATTGCTTGATTGCACTTCCTGCCTACTCAAGTAATATTATCTCCCGTCAGAGGCCTTTGATGGGGTTGAAGATTAGATAGTCATAGTTAGCTCCTTCTTATGATCTAGCCAAGCCATTTCTAACACAAGACTTATACTTTTTAGGATAGAATGATTAATATGTTCCTTGCTTAATATTGTTTATGCTGGTTATAATTCTAATTTTTATACTTGCTATCTGTTTTTAGCATATATAGTTTTGTGTTGGGTTTGGAACTCTCTTATTTAGACAAAAGAAGGAGGTGTGGGGAACCTCCTTCACCCAATGATCTTAAAGAGGCTGGACCAGGTTTGGGCATGATTTAGAGTACCAAAAAGTCACAGTCCTGCCCAGCTCTCTCTTTTCTCCTTGTGAGCCACACCTGGATGTCAGATCCCATCCCCATTTTCTCACTGTGATCCATGAGTTCCCCTTTAATAAAGGAAAACCTTTTGATGACCAATTTCTTGAGTTCTTTGTGTATTTTGGAGATCAGACCTCTGTCTGATGTGGGGCTAGTGAAGATCTTTTCCCATTCTGTAGGCTGTCGCTTTGTCTTGTTGACTGTGTCCTTAGAATATTCTATTCAGAGTTAGCCTGGGATTATTTAACTCATCTTTCCCCCATTTTACATGTTCTGCATCAGCGACCCCCCTAAACATGACCATTGTGTTCCTTAAGAGAGGAACAAAGGGAAAAAAGTATAGAAAAAAGAAAAAAGGTAAGGTGTGTGTGTGTGTGTGTGTGTGTGTGTGTGTGTGTGTGTTGAGATAGTATGATGATATACAGTAAGAATGCAGAAGAACCTGTTGACCTGGGTTCTGAGTTCCATTTTAGGTCATTTTCTCATTTTTCTGCAGAGTGCAGCTCAGTCACCCAACAGGAGCTTATTTTATGCCCATCGCTGCAGTGCACACTCTCTGATCCATTTGCCATGTTGTGTACCCCTCTTCCTTTGCTTTGTCTGATTTGGTCAGAACCATCAGCTTCTCCCTCTTTTAAGTTTTAATACATAAAAATGGCCTTCAAAATGAATTTTGATCCACTTATAACTTGAACTTCAGAGGATTTGACATCTCTCAGATAGCAATTGCACTCATGTGTTCATATTTACAAACAGACATACAAATGAAATTTAATATTGATATTAAAACAGGATTCAAGAACTAATACATAAAATAGAAAACGCTTTGCTAATTTATAGTAATTTAAAAGAAATTCTCAGAATCCAATCATTGTATGTATTTGTGTTATATTTCTGATACATAATGTTCAATACGTTAAAAGCGATGTAATAAATAAACATCCTTAACTTTAAATCTATGAATTTAAAAATTTAAGAAGGGTGGCTGAAGAAATAGCTCAACAGTTAAGATTTCAAACTGTTCTTACATGGGACTCAAGTTTGCTTCTCAGCACCCAAGTTGGGAAGAAGGACCCAAGAAGGTCACACCACAACATATAACACAGACTTGAGAAAATCTGACATTCTCTTCTCTCCTCAACTGACAACTGCACTTATATACCCAAATTTGCACACACATATACACATGTAATTTGCGATAATTTTTTTTGAGATAAGGTTTCTCTGTAGCTTTGGTTCCTGTCCTGGAACTAGCTATTGTAGACCAGTCTGGCCTCGAACTCACAGAGGTCCACCTGCCTCTGCCTCCCTAGTGGAGGGATTAAAAGTGTGTTCCATCACCGCCCAACTGAGATAAATATTTTTAAAAGATTTAAGAATGACCATAGAATATTATTAAGACCTTTGTGTGTCTAGAGAGATGCTGGTAAAGTTTTTCTTTTCTTCCTAAAAAGGGTAAATACATCCAGTTACTTATGAGGCAAGTGTTCTGCCATCTTTAAATTACTTGTTTAAATCATAATACTTATTTGTGTTTTATTAATTTTATATTCAGTTATGCAAATATATATTGATATTCATATCTAATTTTTCTTTTCATGTTAGTGTTTGTATACTCATAAACATGATAGCTATAATGAATATGAAATTTTTATATTGCTTGATGATCCAATACATGAATTAAAAATTTTAGCTGTTGCATAGCCAGGTTTCATGTTGTATTTGAAAAGTTAACAAACTTTACACTTCTTTTAAGTTAGTTTATATATATTTGATATGTGTGTATTATATATATATATATACATATATATAATATACCAAATAGCTTATACTTCATGTCATTCATTTAGTTTAATCTAGGTTGTAAAATTTATTCATACAAACATATAATTACCTTAATTACTTATTTAAAATATTATACTCTGGGCTTTATTGTAGAAGGTTATATCATAAATTATTCAAGCCCATGGACATACAAATCTATATATAAATTTCTGCAAATTACATAGATGAAATACATATTATTTATGTTTATTTTAATTTATTTTTTTGTATAAGAAAGGTAAATGTAGTATTTCAAACAAAAATTCACATGCTTCTCACTTCAATGTAAATTTTGTATGTTTAAAAGATAAATGTATTATATAGGTAGTAAATAATATTTTATTTGAAATAGTGAAGCCATTTCCCATGTCTTTTGTGGAGTACTGACAGTATATTTCTATTTAGAAGTATGAAAATCCAACATTTTGAGTGGGCAGCAATTTGAATGAATTGAAATCATAAACTAAATATCAAGTTTATTATCACTATTCCTTTCTTTGCCATGGAAGGTAGTATTAGTAATAAAATTCTCTAGATATGTAAACAATTCTGTTATTTCTTCTGATCAGTATTAGTAGAACCAATGAAAATACTTTTTTTCAAAAGATATCCAAGAAGCTTCTTTCATGATTCTACCTAGTTATAACTATTACTGTCATCTTGTATATCCCAATCACAGTTTCCTTCCCCTCTAAAATGATATTGGCAAGACTCCCCATTAGGATTTGTTGGGCATCAAGTGACTGTAGATGATTAAAGCAACGAAACAGACATGTAACATATCCAGATGCAGTCACTATATCTAAAATGTCCACAGTCTTAATGAAGAACACAATCTTACAATGCTACCAGCAAATCTTTAGTAGTTTCTTGTAGTTAATAAAGAAAAATAAAATATACTCTGAAACAGAAAAAGGAGCAAGAGCTTTAGATGACCAGCAGTCTCTAAAATTAAATATCAAGTCAAAGAATGATGACAAAACAAAACAAATACGCAGTAGGATTAAATAACATGGGGAAATCTATGGCATTACTCTATCTCCAAATGTGATCATTTATATCAAATGCCTTCTCTTCAGTCTCTCTTCTTATTTCCTGTAGCCTTGCAACATATTATTTCAAGTTCTCCACAATAGTCATATTTAGAAATCTGCAAAGATCATAATGTTTACCTGGCATTTTAATACCACGTTTCTTATTTTTTTATCCTAGTGCAATTTTTTGAAACTTTTGTTTCAACTACATGCGTTTCTAAAACAACCATAGCATTCAGGTTAATGTAACATGTATAGTCTATATACTTTAATCTGAACTACTACTGTTAATAAAATTCCAGACAAAATAGACTCACTAAAATAAGGGATATTTAAAATTATACTTTACGTTCTGTTAATTTATCATATGGAATAAAAATAAACCATAGGTAGGAAGTGGTAATTTTAGAAAATATCTCTGTGTTACAGTAAACTTAATTATATAGCATGTCATTAAATAACAGTAATATTGGAAAGGAAAAGTAGTAGTTCAGATATTCAATAACCTTTTACAAGGATAGAAATTACATCAAGTACTTATACCTAGTTAATATAATACTGTTTTCCAGTAAGAATCAGTGGGATTCACGGTCAAGGGGAGGGAAAGATTTAACTAAGCTTAAATCTACTCAGTACAGAAAAGGTTGTGTAAAAAAATGATTTTATATAAGTGTGCTTATTTCTGAATACTTATGAGTAACTAATGTACAAATTCACGTTGAGTCTTTAATTAGTGTGTACATACATGACATATAACTTCAATAAAAACCATAATTGAAGGATAGGTTCTTGGTTTGCAAATGGACTTAGAAATCTCTTCCCATACCTGAGCTGTGTGTGGATCACATTGAATGACTTTATGAAAATGGTACAAACCAAGAATTTAGTAGACTAGACTGTGTTCTTTCTGAAAAAGCTCGGAACATTTCCTTTAAAAATTCTGAAGTTTACCATTGACTTTTAGAATTTTAGTTCAGAAAAGCTACTACTCACTTCCTGTCTAATGTAGTGATTTTCTTTAAGTTAAAGTGAGTTAGCACTAACAGTACTTAGTATCTTGGAATTGAATTTCTTGCTTATTTTATGATTTGTATGCCAATTTTGATCCTTTATATAAGTCATACATTAGTTTCTAAAGGTTCTAAAGTTTTTATTTTTTCCCTACAAACATTAGGTAGAATGATGGTAATGACATTATTTATGTGGTATGGATGGGAATTTTCTAAAGTTGAATCATTTTCTTCACAGAAAATTGTTGTATTTGTGCCTACTCTTTTCTAAATGCTCTACAGTATAGAAATAATGCATTAAAATTTGCTGTTTAATTCCTGAGAACTCATCAAGCGGGTAATTTGCTGATAGTTTTTTTTTATTTACTGTGTTGCCATGTATATCATGTGGTATTCATTAGATGGAATTTTAATTTTAGTTATTAGTTTACTATTGACATTTGGCAAGTCAAACCCTTGGGGACGCTGATGTTATTCCCTAATTTCATCAACCATAGTCTCCAAATTCTTTTTAAAAAGATGTATGATTTGATACAGCCAACTCAGAAAGTCAGCTCCTTTAATAAGCAAACTGTAAGAAACATATAGTCTTAGTTACTTGGAAGCCAGAGGAAGGAGGGTGTCTTGAGCCCAGGGCTGTAAGAGTAGCCAGAATCACATAATGAGACTCCATGTCAAGAACTAATTATGAAAAATAAATTAAAAGAGAATTAGAGTAGTGTTCCAGGGAACACAGAAATATGGTCATGGCCTGAAAATAATTTAATTTACTAGGTAAAGATATTGCCAAGCTGAAGACTAAAATCAGTGCATCATAGATTAAGGATTTTGGAAGGAAGGGATGTTAAGAAAAGGAAAGTCAGACTAAAGGGTTGACTGATTATTTAAAAGCACCTGTTGCATTTGCAGAGAACCCACATTTGATTCCCACACACAAGTGACTGTTTATATTGTCTGGAACTCCACTTACAGGTGACTAGGTGCTCTCTCTTATGACCTCCATTTACCTCCTGAGGCACCAACCACACACACACACACACACACACACACACATTTATTCGTTCACCCATCTCTAAAAACGTATATGACAAGGCTCAAACTGACAATATTTGTATTCTGTTTTCTTACTTAATTTTATCATGTTCAACTGCGTGCTCCTGCATCTACCTCTTTCCCCTCCTTGTTTCTACCTTCCTTCATCCCTCCTTTGTAGATGGCCATGTGATTTTTTACGTATTTTCAGCTAATATCTGTACTTCACTTTCTTCGGAGTATACAAGCATTACAGTGGAAACCTTTTTTTCCCCAGCAATAATGCTCAATGGATAAATAGCTTGTAACCAAGCTCAGGGCTCTGAGTTTGATCCCTCAGACACACAAGGTAGAAGAAGAGAACAAACTCTTATTACTTGTACTCTCTCATACGCACATGTGCCACTGCGGCATGTGCATGTGTACCATTCTATCTCTGTCTCTCCGTCTCTTTCTCTCTCTCTCTCTCTCTCACACACACACATATACTGAGAAATGATAAATTTAAATAGAATGAAAAACTATAATTCTACAGTGTTTCGATTTTTACCTTTGTAGTACTCAATATGCTAATAAAATTATAGCAAGAAATAACATGATAGATAACTTGAAAAATCATTAATTTTCTTCCATAGGAATATGTGTAGCTTTAGAAATAGTTTCAAGTATTCATGCACTAGCTACATATGGCAGATATGGGGAAGCTAACAGAGGAAAGATAGCATATTCTTTGACAGTTGCAAAATTTGACAGAACAACTCGAAAATTAGGGTTGTCTCCCTGCCTTTGACAATAGGTTACACTATTCAGGCACATTCACTTTATGTTTAAAACAACTCTGCAAACAAGGGTAGCATGATCCATCCTATAAAAATGTAAAACTCAAGGCTAAAAATCTACATTTAATAATTAATACACAATCAATAAAACAAATATCAAAGTTATAAAAGTGACTATGATATGTCTGGAGCCAGTGACATCAGTTCTTACACCTCTTTTTCTAATTTTGCCAGCATCACATGAACACAGCCCCTGCTAACTATACCAGCAAGAGTTACATGTTGAAAAAAGAAAACCTCAGATATCATATTTTAGACATAATTTCATACTTTGTTTTATAAAATGGAAATCTCAGCTTTTACTCATGCGAGATATAAACAGAAGGGGAAGTCAGTGATACCTGAATGATTTATTCTAAAGCATATGTGTTGTTTTCAAATTAAAGGGAAATATCGGTTATCAGCTGTGTGAGCTTAGGGAAAAAACACGTTGCAAGAGTTCATTATTTTTATCCATTTCCAGCCACTGTCCCTGTTCAGGTACAGCAGCACAGATGGTGTTGTGGTAAAGACACATCACAGTGTCAGGAGCTGTAACATATGGCACAAATCTGGCATTCTGGGTTCCCATACAGTTCAAGGTTAATGCAGAAACCTGTTGCTTTTCTGCCATTCAATTAACTCCTCTCCTCTGACTGTATATTGATTTTTTATGAGTTTTTTTTATCATGACTATTTGTTTTCCTTTTATTCCCATTAGCTTTGATTTATCAGAACTGAAGATATTCTGAAGAACTTTAGCACAACCTGTTTTCATAAGTGTATTCTTAAATGTTATCCAATTAAGAACTGAATTATGCTTAAGTGAGCAGGGAAGCTTTAAGCAGGATGAATGACCTTGAAAGGTAAAGACTATTCTATCTTCATATGTATAGTGTCTTATATGTCCTATATACACCTCGTTTATTTAAAGCAGGGATATGAATATAATTATTTTATCAGTGATTTATAGGTTTACACATATACATATATCCCTACATATATGCATTATAAATACATATGTGTATGTAAATATTCACTTGTGGAATTTATAAATTACAAAATGTTTTAGCAAGATAATATGCTCAAAAATAACAAGAGGAGAAAATATCTCATTAAATCTGCAAAAGCAGTATCAGGAAATATTTGATCTACCCTAAAATAGTCAGAAATAAGACTAAAGTTGGATTCTCTCAATTCCCTCCTTTGTCTTCAAGATCTTACAAATCTTATCTCTGCCTCATTTTCAACCAGATGTTTCTTCTACAGGTATGGAAACACAGAACCACGAGTGATCTCCAAGGCACAGGACCAATTAGAGAAATTTAGAATATGGTTTTGAGCATAAAATATACTTAACATACTGTCTAGAGAGTATTTATTGGCATATTTTTCATAGAAAGAAAGACCCAATGACTTTTCTCTTTTGGATTACAAAATAGAACTAAACTAAAAGACTGAATTTGATTTTTAAAATGAGTAACTTTTAGATAAAGGCTAGTTAGTTGTCTTGAAGAAGGAATCTTTAAATTTCAAAAGCATAGAATTACAAATATAAATGTTAATGAAGAACTCAGTGCCTTATTCTTTTTCTTTAAAAAATCTTTTGAAATATCACTGGAACAAGATAGACTACTGGACAGACACACATTATCTCAAATTCAATTTCTCAAAGGAATCAACAAACTTACCTCTGACTTGTGGAGACTATGGAATATTTCAATGAGAACATAGTGAATATGCAGTTTGTAACGGCAAAAAGTCTCCAAAAACACTCTAAATAGCAAGAATGGTGGGCACAAATTCAATAATCTGAAATTGAGAAGTTTCCATCACTATACCGAATAAACTTTGAGGAAGTACCCATGTTTTACAAAAAAAAATTATTTTATAGGACACAAAACTAAACTCCATACTATTACAAATGTAAAGAACTGCCAACAAACTTACATAATATTAGCATGTATAAATGAGCTACTGTATTGAAAGCACAAGGCTTTTCACAGATGATGCATTACAACTTGGGCTTAATTACATATTCAAGGTATGATCCAATTAATTATTCTCTGTGGGAACCACTCATTTTAGACCATTTTCTCAAAGGCAGTACGTTCTCTCAGGAAAAACCATTCCTTCCTCACATGGATTTGTTCTTCCAGTTTCAACTTAGAAATGCATATAGCAAATCTAAGCAACTTGTCTTTCTCAATGTGTTAGGGTATGAAATTTCAAAAGTGCTTCACATATATACTGTTGCCTGCAGAGGCCAGAATAAGGAGCCAGATCACCTGGAACTGGAGTTCTACCATGCACATCACATTTATTAAGCTCTATCTCTGGTTACATGACTTTGAGCTTGTGATTGTCTTGGTTGATTTCAACCACTTGACTTTAAGCTCCATGATCAAATGGATTCTGTGTTGTTTGGTCATGACTGTACTTTCGATGCTTGAAACAGCGTCCAGAACACAAATTTTAAATAAAATCTTTAAAAAGAAAATAGAATTTTAGATTTTGCATACCTAAACAGAAAGTCCTCATTCTGGACCCTTCCATGTCATGTAACTTTCTTGTTGAAAAGGTAAACCTGGATAAACAGATATGAATGTTGCGGACACAGAGTTTGGGGACTGACACAATGCTAATGTTCAGTAAAAGAGGCACAGCATTTTTTCTCTTAGGTGATTGTGAAGTTGTACTATAGAAGAAGAGATTCTTTCTCTATATTGTTAGAGAATATAACTAGTTTTAATGTGTAGATGTAAAAGAGCAATAGTTTCATTCTACTTTAGTGCAAAGAAACATTGAGTGATTTTGTTGTTAAAATGAATGAAATCTTTTGACTGTGGGATAATGATCTTGTACACTGTAAATAGTTGTCACTCATATTGGTTTAATAAAATGCTGATTGGCCAGTAACCAGACAGGAAGTATAGGTGGGGCAACCAGACTAGGAGAATTCTGGGAATAGGAAAGGCAGGGAGTTAGGCATCAGCCATAAGCAGAGGAAGCAAGATGAGAATGATTTACTGAGAAAAGGTACCAAGCCACATGGCTAAACATAGACAAGAATTTTGAGTTAATTTAAATTTTAAGACCTAATTAATAATAAGCCTGAGCTAATAGGCCAAGCAGTTTATAATTAATATAAGCCTCTGGGTGTTTCTTTGATACTGAATGACTGCTGGACTGGTTAGGATAGAAACTTCCATCTGCTCAAGAAGGCTATTGACATTGGGTATACAGATTTTGAGGGTTATAAAGAACTTATGAATAAGAAAAACTGGACATGTACTTTCTAAATATACTAGTATATTATATGATACATATATAGATTACTTAGGTATAAATAAAGTATGTGAGATATGTACCTAAGATTTTTAGATTAAGGAAAACAATTCAAGTAAATTTTAATGATTAATTAAGTTTTGCAGTGTTGATACGTTTTGAGGTGGGATTAGACAAAATATGTATTTACTTTTGTGAGATACCACACTAAAAATTTTTTATGAAGCCCTCAGTATTTCCTAACATGAGGATTTAATTTCTTCCAACTTGGAAATGTTTACGTTCAGTATTGCTATATGACTCTCAGTATCTACTTATATGCTTCATTTGAATATATCTCAGTGAAGCTCTTTTATCTATTTAAATTTATTTAAGTTATAATATGTTTAGATATTTCTAACATTTTATAAATGTAAAATCACTTTACACAATACAGTAAATAATAATGATTGTTATCATTTGTTGAATCTAAATATGCCAGGTATATATTTTACCCATTAGTTGTTAAGGTCCTTGTGACATTCTTCTCAATGCTGGAGCTAAATTTCTGGGAGCTCTGCAAAGCTATATCCACTTGATGATGAAATGAATGAGCCTTGATGATGAAATGAATGAACAAAGAATGCTTGCCTGGCTACTGTTGTTTATTGCCATCTCAATTCTAGAAAGTATTTTAGAGCCTGGGAGCGGTGTTTTGTTGATGTGACTTGTTTAGTTTGTAATAAGACAGGTTGTACTTTACTGCAATTCCCTCTTCAATGACACATTTCTATGACTAGCTGCATGTTTCACAGAATCAGGTGTTAGACATTCCAATCACCTTCTGTAGCATTGTACAGAGTAGTCATGCTATACCAACAAATGTGCTATAACTTTAGGAATACTTAACCACACCTCATGATCGTAGAGGGGTTACACATGCTGTTATCTACTAAAATGCTTCACTTGTTTAGGCAGCCTCAGCTGCTTTCAAGATAATGTCATTTCTGAATTCTCTGGGTTTGTTCAGTAATTTATATTTCTCCTTATATTGACTGCTTCATTTATTTAGATAGATGTTTATTTTGGACAACTGTAGATCTGATCATTTGTATCACTGAACATAAGCATAAAAGTATGTACCCCAGAAAGGAAGGTGTTAGTAAAACCTTGCTAAACTTTAACATCAGGTATTCTTAAGGTTCTTCCATTCACTCTGTTAGAGAGGAAAAGAGCCAACAATCAAAGGTGTGTTAAAGATGGATGGCCACCGAACTGGTACTATGTCTTGATTTAATCAATATTGAAACAGCAATGAAAACACACTCACCTTTCCCTTTATTTGATTCCATTAATGGCATAAGGCCAGTGCTATGTACACCCTAATTTTATCTTTGGTACAATACTGGTCAGGCTTTTAAAGTTTGAGCCCATGGCTGCCATAGCTCATACATTCAAGAAATACCATTTTTATTTTTAAATAGTCTACATGTTGTGAACAATCAGCTCTAAATAACAGAGGATGATCAAATGAGACTGCCGTCCCTAGAGTTGCAGCTCAGTTAGAATGCCAAGCCCTTAAAAGTGTTTCTTGCCTACCACTGAGCATGTTAATATTTATAAGACTCCTGCCAAAGAAAATCACTGGAAATTTATGGAGAGTGTTAAAATAAATTGAAAAGAAAAAGTGTTAGGGTGGGGCTACACAGCGTTTTATTCTCCGAGAAGGCAAAAGATTCTGGATCAATGACCAACTTCAGCAGAGCCAGAGCTAAGCTCATCTTAAGATGTCACACCATTAAGTAAAGATCAGCGGTGTGTAACAATTTCTAGAAACTGAAAGAAGAGAGAGGAAATTGGACTTTTGGCAACTGACTCACAGTAATTCAAGAAGTGGACATTCTTAAGGAGAATAGTGCTATTGAAATATTTAATGTCATATTTAATATTCATGAGAATATATTCATTAAAGTAAAATGTTTTTCCTCAGTGTAATAATTATACATGCATATATATACCTGCTTTTCAATTGCATGCACACATATGTGTTTATTTCTATATAAACATTTTACTAAATATCCTACCTCCAAAGCCAAATGGTAACAAGTATTACAATCCACTTAAGCACTCTAATACATGTGAATCTAATGGCAATATAAGGGAATAATTAAGCATAAATCTTGGTGAATCATAAAAATCTACCTTTTCATTCTAATAAAAATATAATTCTGTCACCTTATTTTAGTTTAAACATTCTAGAGCATGCTGTTTAAGCTAACATTTTCAAAAGAAATAGGGTAATAATTTTTTCTTAATTAAAAGAAGTAAAAACAATTAAAAACTCTCAACTTGCCAGAAAAAAATCTATAATCATGTGTGAATTCTACTGAAGACTTCACTCCAGAGGTTCTTCTTCATAATGAAAATGTCATAGTCTTGTCTCAGGTCAATTGCCGGTCTATGTAATTTGTCGTAAAGTAAAACTGCTAAATTGTCAATTGTGGGGAAAGATGGTGCAAGAGGACATCCAAACACACACACACACACACACACACACACACACACACACACACACACACACATTAACATTTTAAATACATGCATATATTGCATCTGTTGATGGAAACCTAGTTTGCTTACAAAGGGTATTGTAAATAAATTTGCTGTGGACATTGATATAGAAATATCCTTGTTGGTCTCTCCTATTATGTATGCACATATATGCTTGTATGTTTGTATATAGCCTACATATTCATAGAGGAAGTATAATTGTTCTGTCATATTGTGGTTATTTTTAGAATTTTGAGAAGCCACTGTACTCAGAAGGTTTACATTTATCCAAAGTAATTCATAATATTTTTCTGTATGTTTTTCACCCTTTAATGCTTTCTTCAAACACACACACACACACACACACACACACACACACACACACACACACACAGTCAGACACACTTCCACTCCTCTTTATTCAGATTGCCTTTAGCAGGGGAGAGTCATTATGAAGCCCATTAATCTTCATTTTTCACAGCAAGATTCATTTTCTAGGAATGGAAGATGCAGAAATGGAAGCACGCAGCACTTCGTCAGCAGCCAGGATTTCTGAATGTGATGCAGGGCGAAAATTAAACACCAGAGACCAGGCAGCAGCTCTAATAACTCAGTAATTTCTAAATAAATAGACGGAGATTGATGGGACTGAAAACAGTTTTCTCTAACAAGGCGAAGCGTGCAGGGCAGTAATATTTGCCTCAGATACTCTCTGCATTAGGGATTAGGATTCCTGCAAGTTTCACATTTCCCCATCAGAGAATTTGCTTCTTCTATCAGTCAAATGGTAGTTAATTATCATATTTCAAGGAGCAGCTCATTAATTCATTAACTAAAAATAACTGAATATTTATGTAGGAAGATAACACATAATAAAGGATAACTGGAACAGCTCCACCAGTGGAAATTGTCATTGGATCTCATGAAAGTTTTGAGATGTTGTTAATTTTGAGTACATACCAGTTGTTAATTTCTACTTCAAGACTTAAAGAAAAGGAAAAATTTCCTAGGAAACAATGTCAACCTGCAGTCACAGGGAAAAACCTTCTCTCCGTGTGTGATAAATTTTGTTAGGCAGCTATGTTGACAAAGGTATAATCGTGGGGATGAAAACCAGATGAATAAGAAGAGAAAGAATTAGAAATCAAGGCAGGATGAGGACATGCAGAAAACAAGTAGTAAGACAGAAGGGAAAAATATTGAAAGAAATGAGAATTATAACTTTCATATTATCAGAGCCCAAATATGTCCCCAATTTCATTTTAAAATTCATTAAACTGTTATTATGTACAGTTAAATTTTGTTAACTTACAAGGTAATTATTGAAAGATTGCTTTGCTTCTAAATACTTTGATATTGACTAAAATATAAATGTAGTATATGATGGTTTAAAAAGAATGATTACATCAACAACAGCCCAAATTCAATTTTGATTTGCAGAAATATTTATCTATACTACAAAATACTTAATGTTATGTTTATTCTTTCATGACATACTTACTTAATGCAAATACAATTTCAACTAATCAATTTTATTTATATTTATAGAACAAAGTTGTGTATGTTTTAAGAGGAGATTTATTTTAAATAAAACTTACTATACAGTGATTTAGAAAATTCCAAAATAGTGCCAACCTCATTAGTGCATATTAAGGATTGTGATAGGTCATGCATTAGACTTGTTTTATAACACAGCAATCTGAACTAGACATTACATAATGAACAGTTTTCTTGGGTAGATGTTCATGCACATCAGGTAATGCAATAAATTGGGCTGTTAGAGGTACATGAAATGAAAGTAAATTATGGAAACATCTGACCAGTGGACTAGGAGGACACAGAGGAAAATCCACAAGAAATTAATATTAAATATTAAATCTGTATGTTCTAAAGTGTTCTACTACTTACATTGCTTTTTAAAATTATACCACAATACTTATAAAATAATACGAATGGGAACAAATAAGCATAAATCATCCTGATGTAATAAATACAAATCTTTATTTTTTCCTTTTGTTGAAAATAGAATCTTTTTTCATACAATATATCCTGATTATAGTTTCCTGTCTCTCTACTCCTCCTAGTTCCTCTCCACCTCCTCTGCCTTTGGGATCCACAGCCTCATTAGAAAAGGTCAGACTCCTAAGAGATAAAAATCAAACTTGACAAAATAAAATATTGGATGAAACAAAAACTATCATATTGAAGTTGGACATGGCAACCTAACAGAAGAAAAAGATTTTCAAAAGCAGGCACAAGAGTAGAGAATCACTAGATCTCACAGGCGTCACATGGGAATACTAGGCCAGTAGATATAGCGTGTGTGTGTGTGTGTGTGTGTGTGTGTGTGTGTGTGTGTATGTGTGTGTGTGTGTGTGTGTATACATATACAGAGTACCTGGTGCAGACCTGGGTAAGCCTTGAACTTCCTGCTTCAGCCTCTGTGAGCTCATATGTTTCTGGTTTATTTAATTTAGAGGGCCTTATTCTGGTATCCACCATCCCTTCTGATTCTTAATTTTTTTTGTCTCTTCTTCCACAGAATCATCTGAGCTCTGTGGGAAAGAATTTAATGAAGACCTCTAATTTAGACACATACACTCTCTCTCTTTCTCTCTCTCTGCATAGTGGCATTCTGCTGCCAAAGGAAGCCTCTTGGATAATAACTAGAAAAGGCCTTGATCTATGAGTATAGTGGGATATTACCAGGATTCATTTACTGGTTTTATTGTTTTAGAGCAGTATGGTTGGCTTTGCCTCATATCTTTAGGCTATCCAGTCTCTGGATTTTGGGTACCCAGCAGTGTCAGTTGTGGGTTCCTTTTCTTAAAGTAGGTTTTAGATCCTGTCAGATATTGTTTGACTATTCCCACAGTTCTGTCCCGCTATTGTCTTAGCATATTTTGTAGGCAGGATAGAATGAATGTAGGTCAAAGGTGTTGTGGCTGGATTGATTTATTCAGGTTTATCTTTGAGTTGCCTACAGAGGATCTTCCCATTTCAAAGAGACTAGAACTTAGGGGTCAGGTACCATCTTGACTTCTCCATGTTCAATGAGTTGTATGGTTGTTGTCCTCAGCAGTGGGATTCCCTCTGTCAGTTTGCAGAGAACAGTCTGTCTTACTAACTGGATTCCATTGGATACTTTTGGTCAACAACTCAATTGAAAGCACTCTAATCCTACCACTGGAAGCATTGTCTGGCTATAAGAGATGTTCACTTGAGACTCCATATCCCCATGACTAGGAGTCCTCATTAGTATCACTTTTACAGATTCCAGGAAGTTTTCACTGCATTAGATTTCCACAATCTCTGCCAAATCTCTCATTCCATCCATCTCTCCCTACTCATCTCCCCTACTACCTGATCCTATCTCCTGCTCCCACCTGCTTCTGTTCTGCTCTTGAAGTAGAATGGAGCATTTTGGGTATATGCCCAATAATATAATTGGATCTTGAGATAGAAGAAGTCTTAACATTCTGTAGAACCGTATTTGTTTCCATAGTGGCTGTACAAGGCACTTCCACCAACAATGGAGGGGTGTTCTGCTTGCTCCACATCCTTACCATAAAGAGTTGCCTCTTGTGTTTTTGATCTTAACCATTCTGACAGTGTAATGTGAAATCTCTAACTAGTTTTGATTTGCAGTTCCTTGATGGCTAAGAATGTTGAAAATTTCTTTAAGTGTTTCAGAGTTGTTTGAAATATCTCCATTGAGAATTCTCTGTTTAGATATCTTTTCCATTTCTTAAATTGAATTATTTGATATTTAGTTTCTTGAGCTCTTCACGTATTTTGAATATATAAAGGAACTCTATAAACAGACCAATCCACACAGTTGTCACCCACATTCAAAGGGTCTAGTTCCCCTGCTGTCAGTTCAGACTCCCACTAGCTTGATCATCGGTCTTTGTGGGTTTCCCTGTCATGATCTTGGGCCCGCCATTGCTCCTATAATCCCTTCTCTCTGTCTTAGACTGGATTTCAGGAGCTCAGTCAGAGCTTGGCTGAGGATCTTTGCATTTGCTTCCATCAGTTACTGGATGAAGGCTCTATGATGACAATTCTGATTACAGGAGAAGGCTCGTTCAGGCACTCTCTCCACTATTATTACTAGGAATCTTAGCTTGGGTCATCCTTTTGGGTTCCTGAGATTCTCCCTAGCACAAGGATTCTCCTAGCCCCAAATTATTAAGATATTCTTTCATTGCTCTTCCTCTCCCACCCTCCCCCAACTCAACCACCCTGTTCCCTCATGTTCTCATCCCCCATCCCCTCTCTTTTTCCCCCTCTACCCCTAGATTATGCAGCAATCTTAGGTATTTCCTCTTCCTAAGGCAATCCGTAAATGACCCTCTTATGGTCCTTCTCATTACCTAGCTTCTCTGGGACTGTGTTAGCAGCCTGGTTATCCTTTGCTCTATATCTAATATCCACTTATGAGTGAGTACCTACTGTATTTGTCTTTCTTGGTCTGTATTACCTCCCTCGGAATGATTTTTTTTCTATTTCCATCCATTTGCCTGCAAATTTCAAGATGTTATTGTTTTTTTATGATTGAGTAATAAATATAATCATTCTTTTGTTGAGGAGCATCTAGGTTGTTTCCAGGTTATGGGTATGATGAACAATGCTACTAGGACCATATTTAAGCAAGTGTCCTTGTAGTATGATTGAGCATCCTTTGGGTATATGCCCAAGAGTCATATTACTGGGTCTCAAAGTAGATTGATTCTCAATTTTCTGAAAAACCACCATACTGAATTCCAAAGTGGCTGCATAAGTTTGCACTCCCACCAGGAGTGGAGGGATATTCTCTTTACTCCACATCCTCTCCAGCATAAGCTGACATCAATGTTTTTGATCCTAGCCATTTTGATAGGTGTAAGATGGTATCTCAGACTTGTTTTGAGTTGGATTTCCCTGATGACTAAGGATTTTGAGCAGTTCCTTTAATGTCTTTCAGTCATTTGATATTCATCTGTTGAGAGTTCTGTTTATGTCTCTCCCTCATTTTTTATTGAAGTTTTTGTTCTTTTAGTGTCAAGTTTCATGAATTCTTTGTATATTTTGGAGATCAGCTCTCTGTCAGATGTGGGGTTGGTGAAGAACTTTTCTCATTCTGTAGGCTGCCTTTTTATCTTATTGACCATGCTCTTTGCCTTACAGCAACTTCTCAGTTTCAGGAGGTCCCATTAATTGTTGCTTTCAGTGTCTGTGTGATTGGTGTTATATTTTGGAAGTGGTCTCCTGTGCCAATGCATTCAAAGCTACTTCCCACTTTCTCTTCATTCAGGTCAGTGTAACTTTAATAATGTTCAGGTCTTTGGTCCACTTGTACATTTTTGGCTTCTTTGTCAAAATCAGGAGTTCATAGATGTATGGATTAATGTTAACGTCTTCATTTTGATTCCATTAATCCACATATCTGTCTGTATGACAATACCAAGTGTATTTGTATTACTATAGCTCTATAATAGAGCTTGAAGTCAGGGATGGTGATGCCTCTGGAAGTTTCCTTATTGTACATGATTGTTTAAGCTACCTTATGTTACTTGTTTGCCTATATGAAGTTGAGTATTATTCTTTCAAGGTCTGTGAAGAATTGTGTTGGGATTTTGATGGGAATTGCATTGAATCTGTAGAACGCTTTTGGTATGATTGTCATTATTATGTTGATCCTTCCTATTCAAGAGCATGGGAGATCTTTCCATTTTCTTATATCTTCTTCAATTTATTCCTTCAAAGGCTTAACACTGTTTTCTTTTTCCTTCTTTTTTAATTGTTTTATTACTTTAAAAATACCAATCCAAATTCCTACTCCCTCCCCTCTTCCCACTCCCTCCACACACTGTCCCCCACTACCCCTCTAATCCTAGGAGAGGAAAAGGCACCCTACCCTGTGGCAAGTGCAAGACCCTCCGTACCACATCTAGGTTGAGCAAGGTATACATCCAAAGAAAATAGGATCCCAAAAAGCCAGTACATGCAGTAGAGACAGATCCCATTGCCACTGTCAGTGGCCCCTCAGTCTACCCCAACTGTCAACCTCATTCAGAGGGACTAGTTAGATTCCATGCTCTTTCACTCCCAGTACAGTTAGAGTTGGTGAGCTCCCATTAGCTCAGGCAAACTGTCTCAGTGGGTGAACCCTTCATGGTATTGACCTCCTTGCTCATATTCTCACTCCTTCCACTCTTCAACTGGACCTTGGGAGCTCAGTCCAGTGCTCCGATGTGGTTCTCTGCCTCTGTTTCCATCTGTTGTTGGACAAAGGTTCTATGGTGATATTTAAGGTAATCATCAGTCCGACCACAGGGCAAGACCAGTTCAGGCACCCTATCCTCTATTCCTTAGAATCTTAGCTGGGGTCATCCTTGTGGATTCCTGCGATTTTTTCTAGGGCCAGGTATCTTGCCAACACCATAATGGTTTCCTCAGTCAAGATATCTCTTTCCTTGCTCTCATATCTGTCCTTCCATCATCTTGATTATCCCATTCTCTCAAGTTCTCATCAACACTCCTTTTCTCCAATTCCTTCTCCTCCCCACCCCCATGCACTCAATTTTGTCTGTTTCCAATTCCCAGGTGAGTCTATATATGCTTTTCTTTGGGTTCACTTTATAACTTAGCTTCTCTAGGATCATGAACTATCAATGTCCTTTGTTTATGGTTAGTATCCACCAATGAGTGAGTACATACCATATTCATTTTTTGGGGTCTGGGTTACCTCACTAAGGATATTGTTTTCTAATTCCATCAATTTGCATGCAAAATTCAAGACGTCTTTTTTTTTTAACCTCTGAGTAGTACTGTAATGTATAAATGTGCCACACTTTCTTTATCCATTCTTCATTTGAGGGTTGTTTTCAGGTTCTGTCTTTTACAAATAATGCTGCTATGAATATAGTTGAATAAATGCTTTTGTAGTATGACTGAGCATCTCTTGGGTATATTCCCAAGAGTTACCAGTTATTGCTGGATCCTGAGATAGGTTGATTCCCAATTTTCTGAGAAACCACCACACTGATTTCAAAAGTGATTGCATAAGTTTGCATTTGCACCAGCAATGGATAAGTGTTCCCCTTACTCTACATCCTCTCCAGCATAAGCTATCATTGGTGTTTTTTATCTTAACCATTCTGACAAGTGTAATATGGTTTATCAGAGTTGTTTTGATTTGCATTTCACTGATATCTAAGGAAGTTGAACATGTCCTTAAGTATCTTTTGGCCCTTTGAAATTCTTCTGTTGAGAATTCTCTGTTTAATTCAGTACACCACTTTTTAATTGGGATATTTAGAATTTTAATGTCTGATTTCTTGAGTTCTTTATATATTTTGGAGATAATTCCTATGTCTGATGTGGGGTTGGCGAGGATCTTTTCCCATTCAGTAGGTTGCCTTTTTGTCTTATAGACTGTGTGCTCGTTACTTTACAGAAGCTTCTCAGGAGGTCCCATTAATTCATTGTTTCTCTTAGTGTCAGTGTTACTGGAGTTATATTTAGGAAGTGGTTTCCCATTCCCATGCATTGAAGGCTACTTCCCACTTTCTCTTCTATCTAGTTCAGTGTGGTTGGATTTATGTTGAGTTATTTAATACATTTTACTTAAGTTTTGTGCATGGTGATAGATATGGATCTATTTTCATTTTTTTACAAGTTGACATCCAGTTATGCCAGCACCATTTGTTGAAGATGCTTTCTTTTTTCCATTGTATAATTTTAGCTTCTTTATCAAAAATCAGGTTTTCATAGGTGTGTGGATTAATATCTGGATTTTCAATTCAATTCCATTGGTCAACGTCTCTGTTTTTATGCCACAACCAAGCTGTTTTTATTACTGTAGCTCTGTAATAGAGGTTAATATCAGGGATGGTAATGCTTCTGGAAGTTCCTGTTTTGTATAGGATTTTTTTGCTATCCTGGGGTTTTTGTTTTTCCATATGAAGTTGATTATTGCTCTTTCAAGGTCTATGAAGAATTGTGTTGGGATTTTGATGGGGATTCCATTGAATCTATAGATTCTTTTTGGTAGGATTGCCATTTTTACTATGTTGATCCTTCCAATCCAAGAGCATGGGAGATCTCTACATTTTCTGGTGTCCTCTTCAATTTCTTTCTTTAAAGACTTAAAGTTATTGTCAAATTGGTCTTTCACTTCCTTGGTTAGTGTTACCCCAAGATATTTTATGTTATTTGTGGTTATTGTGAAAGGTTATGTTTCTCTGATTTTCCTCTCAGCTTCTTTATCTTTTGTGTATAGGAGGGCTACTGATATTTTTGAGTTGATCTTGTATCCTGCCACATCATTGAAGGTATTTATCAGCTGTAGGTGTTCTCTGGAGGAGTTTTTGGGGTCACTTATGTACACTATGATATCATCTGCAAATAACGAAAGTTTGACTTCTTCCTTTCCAACCTGAATCCCCTTGACCTCCTTATGTTGTCTTACTGCTATTGCTAAAACTTCAAGAACTATGTTGAAGAGATATGGAGAGAGTGGACATTCTTGTCTTGTTCCTGATTTTAGTGGAATTGTTTGAGTTTCTCTCCATTTAATTTGATGTTAGCTGTCAGCTTGCTGTTTATTGTTTTTATTATATTTAGATATGACCTTGTATCCCTAATCTTTCCAAGACCTTTATCATAAAGGGGTGTTGAATTTTGTCAAATGCTTTCTTGGCATCTAATGGAATGATCATATGGTTTCTTCTTTCAGTTTACTTATATGATGGATTACATTGATAGATTTTCGTATGTTGAACCAACCCTGCATCTCTGGGATGAAGCCTACTTGATCTTAATTGATGAATTTCTTTGATGTGTTCTTGGATTCAGTTTGCCAGTATTTTGTTGAGAATTTTTGCATCTATGTTCATGAATGAGATTGGTCTGTAATTCTCTTTCTTGGTGGAGTCTTTGTGTGGTTTTGGTATCAGAGTAACCGTAGCCTCATAAAAAGAGTTTAGCAATGAACCTTCTGTTTCTATTATGTGGAGCACATTGAGGAGTATAGGTATTAGCCCTTCTTGAAAGTTCTGGTGGAATTCTGCACAAAATCTTCTGGCCCTGGGCTTTTTTGGTTGGGAAGTTTTTGATGGCGGCTTCTATTTCCTCGAAACTTATAGGTCTATTTAAATTGCTTACCTGGTCTTGATTTAATTTTGGTATCTATCTAAAAAATTGTCCATTTCTTTTACATTTTCCAGTTTTGTAGAATACAGGTTTTTGTTGTAAGACGTAATGATTCTCTGAATTTCCTCAGTGTCTGTTGTTGTGTTCCCCTTTTCATTTCTGATATTGTTAATTTGGATGTTTGCCTTCTGATTAGTTTGGATAAGGGGTTGTCAATCTTGTTGATTTTCTCAAAGAACCAGCTCCTTGTTTCTTTGCTTCTTTGTATTGTTTTCTGTGTCTCTATTTTGTTGATTTTAGCTCTCAATTTGGTTATTTCCTGTTTTCTACTACTCCTGGGTGAGTCTTCTTCTTTTTTTCTAGATATTTCAGGTGTGCTGTTAAGTCACTAATGTGAGCTTCCTTCATTTTCTATATGTGGGCATTTAGTGCTATGAACTTTCCTCTTAGCACTGCTTTCATAGTGTCCCATAGGTTTGGAAATGTTCCTTCATTTTCACTTAATTCAAGGAAGACTTTAACTTCTTTATTTCTTCCTTGACCCAAGGGTGGTTCAGTAGTTGACTGTTCAGTTTTCATGAGTTTGAAGGCTTCCTGGGAGTAGTATTGTTGTTAAATTCTAACTTTACTCCATGGTGATCTGATAAGACACAGGGGGTTTCTCCAATTATTTTGTATCTATGGAGGTTTGCTTTCTTATCAAGTATGTGATCAATTTTCGATAAGGTTCCATGAGGTGCTGAGAAGGTATAATCTTTCCTGTTTGGGTGAAATGTTCTATATATGTCTATTAAGTACATTTGATTCATTACATATGTTAGTCCTCTTATCTCTCTGTTAAGTTTCTGTCTGGTTGACCTGTCATTGGTAAGAGAGGAGTGTTGAAATCTCCTACTATTAGTGTGTGGGGTTTGATGTCAGATTTGTTTTAATAATATTTCTTTTACATATGTGGGTGCTCTTGTTTTTGGGCATAGATATTCAAGATTGAGACTTCATCTTGATGAATTGCTCCTGTCATGAAAATAAAGTGTTCTTCTCCATCTCTTCTGATTGATTTAAGTTTGAAATCACTTTTGTTAGATATTAGGATAGCCACACCTACTTGTTTCTTAGGTCCATTTGTTTGGAAAACCTTTTTCCAACCCTTTACTCTAAATTAGTGATTGTCTTTGAGGTTTAGTTGTATCTCTTGTAAACAGCAGAAGCCTGGATCCTGTTTTCATATCCATTATCTTAGCTTGTGTCTTTTTATAGTGTCTGTTATTCTGTCCCTGTTTTCATTTTTGATCTGTTAATTTGTAAATTCTCTCTCTGCCTTTTGGTTTATCTTTCTGATTTTCTCAAAGAACCCACTCTATGTTTCATAGATTCTTTGTATTGTTCTCTTTGTTTCTATCTTATTGATTTCAGCACTCAGTTTCATTATTTTCTTTTGTCTATTCCTCCTGGTTTAGTTTGCTTCTTTTTGTGCTAGAGCTTTCAGGAGTGCTATTAAATTGCTGGTGTGATATTTCTCCAATTTCTTTAAGTAGGCACCTAGTGCTATGAACTTTCCTTTTAGCCCTGTTTTCATAATGTGCCATAAATTTGGGTATGTTATACGTTCATTTTCATCGACTTCTAGGAAGTCTTTAATTTCTTTCTTTATTTCTTCCTTGACTTAATGGTGATTCAAGTGAATGTTATTCAGCTTCTGTTTGTAGACTTTCTTAAATTTGTGTTGCTGTATTCTAACTTTTAGCCATGGTGATCTGATAAGATAAAGAGGTTATTCTATCTTTTTATTTTTATCTATTGAGATTTACTTTGTGACTTAATATATGGTCAATTTTAGAAAAGTTTCCATGCCATGCTGAGGAGAGGGTATATATTTTGTTGTTTGGGTGGAATGTTCCATAGATGTCTCTTACGTGCATTTGAGTCATAACACCTGTTAGTTCTCTGCTAGGCAGACCTGTTCAGTGGTGACAGTGTGGTGTTGACATTTCCCACTTTTGGTGTGTGGGGTTTGGTATGTGATTTAAGCTTTAGTGATGTTTCTTTTACAAATGTGGCTGCCCTGCTATTTGGGGCATAAATGTTCATAATTGAGACTTCACCTTCATGGGGTTTTCTTATGACCAATATGAAATATCCTTCTCCATCATTTTTGATTAATTTTAGTTCAAAGTTTATTTTTATTAGATATTAAGATAGCTACACCAGCTTGTTTCTTAGGTCCATTTAGTTAGGGAATTTTCCCCCAATCCTTTCCTCTGACGTAATGTCTGTCTTTGAAGTAGAGGTGTGTTTCTTTTTTTTTTAACCTTTCTTTTTTTTCACATTTAATTTTTTATTATTGCATTATAAATAGTACCATTCAAAATTTCTACCTCCTCCGCTCCTACCACTTCCCTCCCCCTTCCCCGCTCCCCCTCCCCCTTTCCCCTCCAGTCCTAAGAGAGGGCAGGTTACCCTGCCCTGTGGGAAGCCCAAGGCCCTCTCGCCTCCATCCAGGCCTAGGAAGGTGTGAATCCAAACTGACTAGGATCCCAAAAAGCCAGTACATGCAGTA
>PVIU01024246.1:0-25863 GCA_004026605.1 Ondatra zibethicus
GGTTTAATATATGATTTAAGCTTTTGAAGTGTTTCTTTGACATATGAAGGTGCCCTTGTATTTGGAGCATAGATGTTCAGTATTGAAATTTCCTCTTGATGGATTTTCCCTGTGATTAATATGAAATGTCCTTCTTTGTCTCTTTTGACTGATTTTAGCTTGAAGTCTATTTTGTTAGATATTAGGATAGCTACACCTGCTTGTTTCTTAGGTCCATTTGATTGGTAAATTTTTTCCCAACCTTTTACTCTGAGACGATGTCTGTCTTTGAGGTTGAGATGCATTTCTTGTATGCAGAAGAGGGATGGATTCTGTTTTCGTATCCAATCTGTTAGCCTGTGCCTTTTTATAGGTGAGTTGAGTCCATTTACATTAAGGGATATTAATGACCAGTGGTTGCTATCTCCTGTTAATTTGGTTTTCATCATTGGTGATGTTATTTTGTGCATTTTTTTTCTTCTTCGGGATTTGCTGTAATGAGATCATCAATTGTCTGTGTTTTTGTTGGTGTAGCCATCTTCCTTGGATTGGAGTTTTCCTTCTAGTATTTTGTGTAGGGCTGGGTTTGTGGCTAGGTATTGCTGAAATCTAGATTTGTTATGGAATATCTTGTTTTGTCCTTCTATGGTGATCGACAGTTTTGGTGGGTATAGTAGCCTGGGCTGGCATCCGTGGTCTCTTAATGTCTGCATAATGCTTGACCATGACCTTCTGGCTTTCATTGTCTCCACTGAGAAGTCAGGTGTAATTCTGATAGTAACCTTTATATGTTACTTGGCCTTTTTCCTTTGCAGCTCTCAATATTCTTTCTTTACTCTGTATGTTTAGTGTTTTGATTATTATGTGGCAAGAGGACTTTTTTTTTTGGATTCAGTCTATTTGGTGTTCTGTAAGCTTCTTGTATCTTCATAGGCATATCTTTCTTTAGGTAGGGAAAGTTTTCTTCTATGATTTTGTTAAATAAATTTTCCGTGCCTTTGAGTTGACTTTCTTCTCCTTCTTCTATACTTATTATTCTAAGATTTGGCCTTTTTATGTTGTCCCATATTTCATGGATATTTTGGATTAAGCTTTTGTTAGATTTAATGTTTTCTTTAACTGATGAGTCTATTTCCTCTATTTTATCTTCCGCACTTGATATTCTCTCTTCCATTTCTTTTATTCTGTTGTTCGTACTTGCATTTGTGGTTCCTGCTCTTTTCCTCATGATTTCTGTTTCTATAATTCCTTCAGCTTGTGTTTTCTTTATCTTTTCTATCTCAGTTTTCAAGTCCTGAATAGTTTCTGTTATGTGTTTGAGTTCTTTTTCTTGGTTTTCTTTAAGTGATTTGCTGATATCTTCCAATTTTTTGGTTGTTTTTTCCTTCATTTCTTTAAGGTAATTTCTCATTTCACCTTTAAGAATTTTAGATATTCTCTTGTGGTTATTTTTTAGATCATTTTCTTCTGGGTCATCCATATTTGGTTGTTCAGGTCTTACTTTTGTAGGGTCTTTGGGTTTCATTGGCATTGTGTTGCTCTTTGTGGTGTAGCTTGTGATCTTACCTTTTCTACTCATCTTTTCCTCTAATAGGTGTGGTTGATGCTGTCTGAGATTCTGTTGAATAATCTTCTAGGTGCCAGTAGATTGAAAGCTAAGATGGTTTTCCTCGTGGTACAGTCAATGTCACAGTTCTAGTTACCCTGTTGGTTATTCTTATTCCTGGAGGTAGCTCAGTGCTCCTGTGTTTTGGTCTGCTCCCTTGGAGTTTGCTGTCTCAGGCCTACTTTGGTCTAGGCTGCTGACTTTGATCTGTTTCTGTAAATCTTGGTCTGGATCTCCTCTTGCAGAAGTCCCTGACTTGGAGTTAGACCTGTTCACTGGTTCAATCCGTTCGTGTCCCGGGATCGGGTTTGCTCCTGGCTTCTGCTCCTGGTGGAGCTTGTTCTCTCTTTGTCTTAAGTAACTGGTTCAGCCCCACTCCAGTTCCGGTGGAGGTCGCGGACTCTGAATTAAGTCATTGGCTCAATCCTGGTGTGCCAGTGTCCCAGGACTGGGTTGGCTCCCAGGGTTGGATTTGCTCCTGGCTTCTGCTCCCGGTGGAGCTTGTTTCCTCTGGCTCTCTCTGTCCTAGGAGTCTCGTTCAATTCCACTCCTGTGGAATTTGTTGCCCAAGGTGGAGTTCCTTGCCTCAGGGCAATTTTGGCTTATCTGTAAATCCTAGTCTGGTTCCCTCCTACAGAAGTCCCTGGATTGGAGTTGGACCTGGAAAGGTTTCTGGTTCCTGTCTACTGCCTGGGAGGTTCTAGGCTCCGGTGTGCCTGAACCCGCAGGGGACCTGCTTACTTCTTCAGAGGTCTCAGACTCTCTCTGGGACCCACAGGGGTTCCAGGTTCTTGCCTATTTCCTTTGATGTCCCAAACCAATGCCCGAACCCACAGGGGACCTGGCTGAGGCCTACTTTCTCTGAGGTCCCAGATTCGCGCCTGACCCCGTTGAGATAACTGGTTTCTGCTTATTCCCTCGGAGGACCCAGCCTCACTCATGCCCAGGCTGATGGAGGTCCTGGCTCCGGCCTAGTTCCTGGGAGGCCCTAGACTCTCGCCCAGACCCACAGAGGTGTTGGCCTACGTCCACTCCCTTGAAGGTCCCAGAATCACATCCGGACCCTCAGCAGTCTCTGGCTCTGGCTCACTCGCTCAGCGGTTACTCCCTTGTACCTGTTCTGGTGGAGATCGTTGGCTCTGGATCTGGTCGTTGGGTCAATCCTGATCTGCTCGTGTCCTGGGATTGGGTTTCCTCTTGGTTTCTGATCCAGGTGGAGCTTGTTCTCTGTCTTAGGTAACTGGTTCAGTCCCACTCCGGTTCTGGTGGAGGTCCCGGACTCTGAGTCAAGTAGTTGGCTCAATCCTGGTCTGCCAGTGTCCCAGGACTGGGTTGGCTCCCAGGGCTGGATTTGCTCCTGGCTTCTGCTCCCAGTGAAGCTTGTTTCCTCTGGCTCTCTCTGTCCTAGGAGTCTCATTTAATTCCACTTCTGTTCCAGTGGAGATTGTTGGCTCTGGATCTGGTCGCTGGGTCAATCCTGATCCGCTCGTGTCCTGGGATTGGGTTTGCTCCGACTTTTTTTCTTAAAAAGTGTGTTTTCTTAATCAGTTTTCCTAATGTCTCCCTTTATCTGTGGGAGGATATTTATTATTCTACCTAAAATGCTGGTCTGTTCCAGTATTTCTGCTTCATGCTGCCTATATTCAACGTGTTTCTTTTCTCTTGTGTTGGTTGTACTTCTTGGAGGTCTAGTGCTTTGGTTTTAGATCTCCTACGAGGGATACTGGCTTCCCTACCCAGGAATTTGTACTGGTCAAGGGCCAAAGCCCTCTCCATGGTTCTTAGGCTTTACTTCCGATGTTCTACTTATTTTCTCATCTTGTCTTTCCACCTCTTGACTTGATTATCTCTCATCTATGGACAACTTAAATAACTAGTATAATGAGCACCCCCAGTTCTTTCCCACAGATTCACTTATGGTTATTATTTGGCTTCCTTTGCTTTACTCTTCTTTTAGAAACATGTTTGGGTACATCATTTGGAAGTACTGTGCGGAAATTATGACACTTCACTTTAAATGCTTTAACATACATATTTCCCAAATAAATAGTTTTTATACAGAACTATAATATACAGTAGATACATAGACTTTTCCCAATGTGTTGCAGTTTTCAAAAGGTAGTCAGATTATTTCGAATGTAGCCAGTGGAAGGTGTCTCGTGGTAGCTCTGCAGTGCAGTGATTATTCACTTCCTTCTAGAGCAGATAGCAGTTGAGCTGTAGATTTAGCAAGTCAGAAATCTAAGACTTTGAAATCCCTCTTAGACTTTGAAATTCTTCATCTCAAAATGGCGGTGATGATAATGGCAGTATCATACTTAGATATAATCATATCTAAGAAACCTATATTGTCTCTAAAATGCTGTCTCCTGCTTTTTGGCTATAAAGCAAAAATTGATTATGGAAAACATACTTGAGTTAATCATTTCCAGAATTGATCTCTAATTTTTATTCTGTACTTTTTTGTTCATTTTGCTTTTTGAAAAGGATCCCACTATGTTCTGGAATTCACTATATCGACCAGGATGGCCTCAAACTCACAGAGATCTTCCTGTTTCTACCTCCCCTTTGGTGGCATTAAAAGCACACACCACTATGCCCAGATGTTTCTGTATAAGACTGCAAGTCACACAAATATGTACCAAGAGTCCAGGGGAGAGCATGGTCTAGGGGCAGATATGGGAACAGTTCTGCTTTAGGGGAGGGCATGCACACTGTTTAGTGGAAGCCAAAGAAAGGGCAGATAATGGTTTCACACTGGATGAGTAGTTCATTAATGTCAAATTTGAACAAAATTTTTTAGGAAGCCAGGGTATTGCAAAGGATGGAGGGGAGGGGGTCATATAAAAGTGGCATCTATGCAGAATGATCTGGTTGGGTGTGGAAGTTGAGGCTGGCAGGTGGCAGTTGCTGTCTGGTGTGAGTGTAGGGTTGCCACTGGAATTTGTTTCTTGTGAAAGGAGGTTGCTGGGGTCAACCAAGGGCCTATGTATGTGAGACAAAGAGATCTACGATGAATTGCAACCTCAGCTTTTAAATTGAATTACGACCTCAGCTTTTTAATTTTGTTTTGTTTTCATGTGTGCATGTGTGCTGTGCCTGTGAATGTGTATGCATATTAGTGTGTGTGTGTGTGTGTGTGTGTGTCAGTGCAAGGGTGTGTTTTTGGAGGTCCAAGGTTAATAATAGGAATCTTCCTTGATTGCTCTTCCACCTTATTCACCAAGGCAGGACCTTTCAATCAAACCCAGAGCTTGCTGACTTGGCTAGTCTCCCTCACCAGCTTTGGGATACTGTCTCCATCTCCAAGGTTGGAATTATAGGTGAGCTGCCATGTCCACCCAGCATTTACATGGGTCTGGGAATATGAACTCTGATCTTCTTGAGTGCATGGTAAGCACTTTAACTTGTTTTATTTTTAGAGACAATGTCTTACTATGTAGCCCAGACTGGTTTTGAACTCAACTATGTTGTCCAAGCAGACCTTAGTCTTTAAAGTGATCCTCCTGCCTCAGTCTTCTTAGTGTAGGGATACAAGCATATGCTACCGTGCTTAATTACCACTTGATGGTTTTGAGGAAGAATATTTGCCCTCGTTTGCATAAAGAGTTCCTTCTGCTGGCATTGTTGAGGCTAGGTGACCTTTGAAGCGATGAGTCTAGAAGGGATATGTTAGGAGGATACCAGTGAAGCAAGAGAAATTGGAAGCAGAGGCTGTGTGGTATGGGGATTTTACACCTCTAGAATACAAACTGCATGAATGTCAGGTGCCCTAGTAACTTTCAGAAATGTGTGTAATGAGTCTTTTTCTGTCCCACCAGCCAACTCCCCAATAATGACATGAAGACTTGTATTAATTATGAAAGCCCAGTCTTTAGCTTAGGTTTCTCTCAACTCGCTCTTATAGCTTCAATTAACCAGTTTATATTAATCTACATTTTGCCATGTGGCATTATCTCTCCTCTATCTTGTACCTCCTGTTTCCTCCAAGTCTGGATGCTGACTCTGCTTTTCTTCTTCCCAGAGTCCCCTCTGTCCCTGGAAGTCCTGCCTAACCTCTTCCTGCCTAGCTATTGGCTCTTAATTAAGCCAATCAGAAGACATGTTGGCAAAGATACATCTTCACAGTGTAAACAATATTCCACAACAGATGTGTGATGTTTCTTTTAGTTAGCATTAAGGAAAATGTCTAAGTAGTGGCCGTGTATGCTTTACAAGTTGTTTACTATATAGCAGTATAAGACTAAAGGTTCTTGGCATAGAGTATATTTTATACATATATATATATACATGGTGCATAGGTGATCTGTTTAGTTAACTTTTTTTTTCAGGGCAGGCCTAATTTCATTTGTTAATAAGAAATAAGATAAAGCATCAAAACTCTATGAACAGAGACTAGTCTACCCAATATAGTGGTAACTGACATTTAGCTAGTTTACACTGTGCTTTTGAGTCTTCTGAAAAGGTAAGATCACCTAACAGTTCAAGAAGTCCAGGACCCTGAAACTCAGTGCAAGCTTGTGAGCACAGACAGATACCTGCCCTGTCACCATGGCCCTGTGATCTCACTGAGATCTCAGAAGCAGGGCATGCTCTAGAGTATATCATACACAATTTGTAAGAAGGGCAGCTCCTAGACTGAGACTTGCTTTAGAGAGTTGCCATCTTCTGTTGTTATCCATTGAGGCAACATGCATCACTGGGAAAAGCACATACAAATTTTGGTATGATTTAGGCAAGGCAAGTTGAATGATTTGGTTTTTTTTTTTTTGTTTTTTGTTTTTTTGGTTTTTTTTTTTGAGACAGGGTTTCTCTGTAGCTTTGGAGCCTCTCCTGGAACTAGACCAGGCTGGCCTCGAACTCACAGAGATCCACCTGCCTCTGCCTCCCGAGTGCTGGGATTAAAGGCGTGCGCCACCACCGCCTGGCACAAGTTGAATGATTTAAAAACACATATTTCCCTAATCTGGCTTATGGGTGTTTGACCTGTATTTATGTCTATGGACCATGTATGTGTGTGTTCCTGGTGCTTGTGGAGGTCAGAAAAAGGCATTAGATCCTCTGGGACTGGAGTTACAGATGGTTGTGATATGTCATATGAATTCTGGGAATTGAACTCAGGTCCTCTTGAAGAGCAGCCAGTATTTTTAACTACTAAGCCATGTTTCCAATCACAACATGATTAACTTTTAATATAATAATTTTTATTCTTTGAGAATTTCATACATTCATTTAATGCAGTTAGATCATATCCACCCTCATCTCTTTTCTCTAACTTTTCCCAGATCTATCTTTCCACCCCCTTCAATCTTATTTTTTTTTTAATACCATACTGAATCCAATTTGTTGGGCCCCATTTACCCATGGGTGTGGAGTCATCCGTTGGAACATGGCCAACTTCCCAGGGACCACATGCTTAAAGAAAATGACTGTTCCTCACCTTCAGCCATCCCCTGTGGCTCCTCCCATCAGCCTCTTCTCCCACTGTGCTGCCGTTGACTGACGTGTCTTCTACAGGTCCTGGGCGCACAAGCACAGCTGTGGTGCATTGGTGAGCACCATGGTCCTATCCTATCCAGAAGACACTGTCTGTTCTGGTCTTCTCTAACATTTGGGTCTTAATCCCAGTGCCCCCCCATAACAAAAACCCTAGTATTTTTCATTTTGTTTTGTTTTCTTAAATTTTTGAAGTTTTGGGATTACTAGGGAGAGTTGGCTTTTGTTTTTCTAGAGTTTTCTGTTATAATACACCTTTGCAAAAAGGTGTCTTCTTGTCTAGCGTTTGGTCTGAATGCTGCCTTAGTTTTAGTTAGTTTTCTCTAGCAGAGAAGGTTGGTAGCTGCCAGTCCTTGCAGCAGGAGCTGTCCTATCAGGCCTGCGAAGGAAGAAGCCTTTATAAATTTTTAAATACTTGGGGGGGGAGTAAAAAAATATTTTGTTGTACATTGTAATCAGAAACTGCTCTTTTGTTCCTGTCTGCCAAGACCCGAATAATCACCCAGAAACTATATTAATTACAACACTGTTCAGCCTATTAATTCAAGCTTCTTATTAAGTAACTCTTATATCTTAAAATAACCCATTTCTATTAATCTGTGTATCACCACGAGGCTGTAGCCTACCAGCCACATCTTCTTAGGCAGGCACATGGTGTCTCCTTGACTCTGCGTCCTCTCTCTGTGTCCTGCTTGGCTTTACTCTGCTAAGCCATTGGCCAAAAAAGCTTTATTGATTACCCGATAAAAGCAACACTTATACAGGACATCCCACATCAATACATGAAGCTCAGATTTCAATGTCCTGAGTTTTTTTTTTGCAAGCAGCAGTCAGATTCATTCCCTTGTCATGACCCATGCCTGTTCTTCTGCGTCTGCTGCGGTGTTGCGCTCTTAGTATACTTTACGGCCTTAAGTATGTACTACATGGCTTTTTATGGGAAGGTTTTGCTGACCTCTAGAGACACATTTAAAGATATTCAGGACTGATATATCCCAAATTTTGTCTAATACTGTCTTCTCTTAAAAGGAAAAACCCACAACTTTATATAGCTAAAATTGACATGCAAAAAGTTGCACGTGTTTCAAGTGTGAGTGTTGATAACTCTTTTTCTTTTTTAACCAGGTAAGTACTTATGAAAGTGTTGTCATGGTCAGGAGTGAGGGGGCCAGCCAGGTGGTAGTGCATACCTCTCATCCTAGCACTTAGGGCCGGAAGCAGAAGGATCGGGAGTTTAAGGCTAGTCTTAACTACATGGTGAATTCAAGGCTAGCCTGGGCTACTTGAGACTGTCTCAAAACAAAACACAGTGAAAGGATCCATTTTCTTCTCAAATTTTCATGTTGCTCTTGGAAGTTTGCTTCCTCCCATCCTTCATTATCTTCAACAACCATGGATAGATATTCTGTCACTGGAGATTAGTTTATACTTTCTAGAGTTTCAGAAGAATAATTTACAGTGTATTTCTTTTGTCTGTGTGCTGGCCTGGAACTCACAGAAATCTGTCTGCTTCTGCCTCTCTAGTGCTGGGATTAAAGGTGTGCACCCCCATGCTCAGCATGTGTGTGCTTGTTTGTGTGTGGCCTGTAAAAGCCATAGATTTTCCTCTATTGCTGTCTATCTTAAGTTTGAGACACGCTCTCTTACTGACTTGGAGTTGTCTTAGTTACTCTTCTAGTGCTGTGAAGAGACACCATGATTATGGCAACTCTTTTTTTTTCTTTTATTTAATTAACATTTTTCATTTATTTTACATCCTAACCACAGTTTCCCCTCTCGCGTCTCCTCCTGTTCCCTCCCCTCTCCCATCTGCTCCTCATCCACTCCTCTCCCCTCTCCATTCAGAAAGTGGCAGGCCTCCTGTGGGCTTGAACAAAGTGTGGCACAAAGTTGAGGCAGGACCAAGCTCCCCCCTCTATATAAGGCTGGCAAGGTAATCCAGAATGGCAAACAGGTTACCAAAAGCCAGCTAAGCCTCAGGGACAGGGCCTGATCTCACTTCTAGGAGCCTTACAAAGAGACCAAGCTACACAACTCTCACACACATGAAGAGGGCCTAGGTGGGTTCCATGCAGGCTCCCTAACTGTTGGTTCAGAGTCCATGAACTCCCACGAGCTCAGGTCAGCTGTCTCTGTGCCCCCCGACTACTCTCCGGCATGACCCTGCCCTGTCTGGCTCGTACGATCCCTCCTCTCTTTCTTCAGAACTCCCAGAGCTGGGCTTGGCTGTGGATCTCTGCATCTGCTTTCATCAGTTACGGGATAAAGGCTCTCTGAAGACAATTAGGGTAGTCACCAATCTGATTACAGTAGATGGCTAATTCAGGCACTCTCTCCACTAGGAGTCTTAGCTGGGGTCATCCTTGTGGATCCCTGGGGGTTTCCCTGGCATCAGATTTCTCCCTAAATGGGCTCCCCATCAAGAAGTCTCTTTCATGACTCTCCCCTCTAACCTGCCTCCTGCATCTTACCCACTCCCTCAAGTTCCCTTCCACCCACTCCCCTCAACCCTGGCCCCTAGTTTTCTCAGGAGAGCTCTTCTTTTTCCCCTTCCCAGGGAAATCCTTGTATACCTTTTTGGGCCCTCCTAGTTATCTAGCCTCTTTGGGGCTGTGGATTGTAGGTTGGTTATCCTATACTTTATTCCTAATAACCAGTTTTGAGTGAATACATACCATGTCTTTCTGGGTCTGGGTTACCTCACTCAGAATGCCTTTTTCTAGTTCCATTCATTTGCCTGCAAATTTCAGGAGGTCATTTTTTTTTTACAGCTGAGTAATATTCCACTGTATAAATGTACCACATTTTCCTTATACATTCTTTGGATGAGGGGCATCAAGGTTGTTTCCAGGTTCTGACTATTGTGAATAATGCTGCTGTGAACATAGTTGAACAAATGTCCCTGGACCACAGCTACCCTTATAAAAGAAAGTGTTTAATTGAGCTTGGATATAGTGTTAGAGGGTTAGTCCATGATCATCATGGCAGGAAGAAGGCAGACATGGTGTTGGAGCAGTAACTGTGAGCTTTATATGCTGATCCCTAGACAGCATGTGGGAGAGGGGGGAGGCAGAGACACAGAGACAGAGAGAGACAGAGACAGAGACCAGCAGTCTGTTGAAACCTCAAAACCATCCCCCAACAACACACCTGCTCCAACAAGGCCTACTTTCTAATCTTTCTTAAAGAGTTCCCCATTAGGGGACCAAGCGTTCAAACACCTGAGCTCCATTCAAACCACCACAGAGTTCATGATTTTGACCAGGCCGGCTGGATAGCAAACCCCAGGATTCTGCTTGTCTCTGCCTGCCCACTGCTGAGATCACTTGCCAGTTCTGCTTGTGTCCTTTCGTGTGGATTTTTGTGGCTTGAACACAGGTCCTTATGCTTGCAAAGCAAGCACTTTACTGACTGAGCTGTCTTCCTAGCCCTGTGCAGTCCTTTTAAGTCTGGCTAATTCTACTCACAAAATTACTTCTCAGTTTATCTATATTATTTGTGTATAAGTTCATTCTCTTTTCTTTTTCCCGGAGTGATAATCCATTTGTATGTATGTAGACTTGTATATTAATTTACCTCTGAATAACATGTTTCCTGTTTTTGATCACTAAAAATGTTTTTGAATTTTTAAAATATTTATTTTATTTTGATTTATGTCTATGTGCATAGAGTTACAGTTGGGTTGTGAGCCACCTGCTATAGTTAGTGAGAACCAAACTCAGGTCCTCTGGAAGAACACTGCATTTTCTTAACTACAGAATCATCTCTTCACCCAAACTTTTGTTTAGATGTCTTTGCATGGCTATATGCTTTCTGACTTTTGGGTAAATACTTAGGGGTGAAGTGGCTCAATTAGAAGAAAGTTGTAGGGGGCTGGAGGGATGGCTTTTTAGTTAAGTTAACGCTTTTCTTCCAGAGGATCCTGGTTCAGTTTCCAGCACCCACATGAAGGCTCACAACTGTCTGTAACTCCACTTCCAGGGATCTAATGACATCTTTTGCTTCTACTGACACTAGGCATGCATGGGGTACAGACATACATGCAGGCAAACACTTATACATATGAAATAATAAGTACTTTTTTTTAAAAAAAAGGTGAAGAGAGGTGTGTGTTTAACTTACAACATTGTCAGAGGTTTTTAAGTGGTTGGCCAATTAACATCCCTGCCATGTTGTTGAGTACCTGTTTTCTCAGAGGTGCTAATATCTGCCAATATGTAACAGGGTTTGCATTACCTATTTGTACAAAGTATGAGGAAGAGTTTGTGGCAATCAGATTAATTTAGGTTGTGTAGTCTACAAAACAGTGGATACAGTTCTAACAATCAATTTTGAGGTTTAAATGACTTTATTTATTGGGCTGGAGAGATGGCTCAGAGGTTAAGAGCACGGACTACATTTCCAAAGGTCCTGAGTTCAATTCCCAGCAACCACATGGTGGCTTACAACCATCTGTAATGAGATATGGTGCCCTCTTCTGGCCTGCAGGGACATATGCAGGCAGACCACTGTATACTTAATAAAAAAATAAATAAAAAAAGACTTTATTTATTGAGAAATGTGATTGAAGACATGAAATTATTCAGGATCCCCTCCATTCACGTGGTCCAGGTCTTTGATTTTTATACACTGGAGAACACACGTTACTGTAATTTTAATGATAAATTGTGTGACTTGATCTGGCTACCTCCTTTTTGGATCAAGATATTCTGAGATACTGTAAGCTTCTAATACGCTTATAGATCAGAATGAAGCTTGTCTGGACAGATTCTGGGTACCACCCCTAGGACTAGAAATTAAAGGTTTGGGCTGAAAACCAGAAACCTGCTGAATTTCCTTTAGGAGACACTACAGTGCCTCAGAGTTCCCTAACTCCCCTAGTCTAGATAGAATTTGAGTTCATGATAGAACCTATGGGAATAAATTAATACTTTAATGTTCAGTAAAAGGCTCTCCTCCCCTTCTAGAGTAATGATCTTAAGGTGTTAATATGCTGGGCTCATTTGAATAGATAGTACGGGCGCGGACACTCATGGGCTGGGATGTTTGTCTCGGCTAACCGCGGAAATTTATAAACACATTGCTTTCCTCTTTTTAAAAAATGTTATCCAGAACTATTTTGGTGGAAAGCTCTCTGCTCAAGGGAAAATGCCTTGGATTGAATATAACAATGAAAAAGTGTCTGGCACAGAATTCATAATCGACTTTCTGGAAGAGAAACTTGGAGTGAACTTAAACAAAAACCTTGGCCCTCATGAAAGAGCTGTCTCAAGAGCCGTCACCAAGATGGTGGAAGAGCACTTCTATTGGTGAGTCCCTGCTGTGTGTCCCTGCACTCCCCCAGCTAGCCCAAAAACCTCTTCAGTTTTCTGACACTCACCTTCTCAATTTTTTGGCTACATTTTACTTACCTTTCTCAAAGGTTTTATCAGAAACAACTTTGACTTAGGGCCAGAGTTCTCTCCGTTGTCTCTAAGTATCCCAGGACCCCACAGGTATTCTCTAGAATCCATCTTTCACAGCCACAATCACTCAACTCTGCCAAAAAGCCTGGAAGTTTATAAGCAGACTGTGTTTCAGCAAATCTATCATGTACATTAAAACTTGGATTTCATTTATAATAACACAATCTTCCTTTGGTATTTTCCCAACAACACACACACACACAAAACCTTCACAGCCTGCTGGATTTTAGGTGAGGTGGATATTTTAATTTGTAGGGCTCATTAGTTGAGCCTTCTGAATGACAGTGCATCAGACGCCTTTAATCCTAGCACTCAGGAGGCAGAGGCAGGAGGATCTCTGTGAGTTTGAGACCAGCTTGGTCTATAGTGAGAGTCCCAGAACAGCCAGGGCTACACAGAGAAACTCTGTCTAAAAAGAAAGAAAAGAAGAAGAGAGGAAAGAAAAGAAAGAAAGAAAGAAAGAAAGAAAGAAAGAAAGAAAGAAAGAAAGAAAGAGCACCAGACACCAGAGGAAAGCATGGAAGGCTAAGTAGAGATTGGACTCCTCAGTTAAATCAATTACGCGTTTGTGAGATAATATCACCTTTCCTTAGATAGCTTTCTTCCCTGATTGCTGCATTTCGTAGTTCATACTCCCCAAGTTTGAAGCATCACATAAATTTGAAGCATCATACAGTTGGGTTTGGGTTGACCATTTGCTCTGTTTTGCTTTGGTGGCCCCAAGCTACTTCAGCACCATGTAAATTAATCACATTTGGCTAGTTTTGCTTTACAAACCTATTTGTCTTGTGGCCTATTCCATCTTACATCTAGTTTCTGGCACTTTACCCCTTCTCCATATTCCTAGAGATGACAGGCGGTCTCTTCCAAATATTTGCAGAGTTTTACTTTGTTCTCAATACTTAATTAAACATCATTAATCCTACTTCATTAGCATTGCTATTTCTTGGCCAGATGTTGGTCTAGGAGCTTTTACTAACCACTTCCTCCCATCGTGGTCATCTCCTCCTGGGACTGACTGTGCGATTCTTCCTCGCTAGTGCACTATTTCATCCATTTGCCTTCTTTATAAGCAGAAAACTGGAAGTTCCTATCTCTGAGATTTTAAACGAACCTCCATTTTTCTCTTCCTATGTTTGGTTTTCTTAAAACTCTGTTTGTCCTAGGGCTGACCGGCATTCCACGTCCTCTCCCACCCCACTGTAAAGATGAAGGAGGGCTGACCAGAGAGGTGCCTTGTGGGAGACTGTAGATATATCAGTGTGGAAGAGAGCAGATTAAGTGTTTGCAGGAGCCTGGGTCCTTTCATGTAATGCTGGTGGAGATGCCAGGTCTGCTTTGTCACAATGGGCATTAAGATGTATGACTGTCCGGCTTGCTTGGCTTCTGGGAAAGGCTTTTGGAAAGGATCCCATGCCATTTGTTTGCCAGGTTTCAGACCTGGCTCTGCAGTGGCAGAGGGAAATGAGGAGCCTGACCCTGAAGTTGCCTTTTGACAGTGTTCTATTATTTTTATTACTACTTTATTCTCTGGTAGAAGCTCACAGACAGCTTGCTTCTGCTCTTCTCTTCACTAGTCCTCAGCTAATATGGGAGGTAGGGCGAGCTGTGGATGTGAGCAAGAGGGGGCAGGAGGAAGATCATTAACTTACAAGAGCTTACTACACTTGGGTGGTACATCGCCTCCTTAAAGGCCAGTATTGCTTCTTGAACTCACTTTCCATTAGAAAAATTGGGGGGGGGGTGCATTTTGAGATACAATATAGTTCATGTTTAGTAGCAAAAGGAAAACAAATCTTTGTCCTGTTTCATTTCCTCCCCTGTTCCTTCCTGTAGAGACTCCCCCACACCCACTAGGGAGCTTTATAACCCCTCTCTCACAAGAATGTCTAAACCATGAATCCCTGGATTGGCCCTTCTCCTGTCCTGCTCTTCCCATCTCAGAGAGCAAAAAGGAAGCTGGGCCCTGTACAGGAACTGCCCTCAGTGTGTGGAATTTTCTGTGAGATCCTCTTACACGTTAACAAGCATTGAGCTCCTGTATTATGACTGTTCTTACAGAGGTGGGAGGGGAGAGTCAGTAAACCCCTGGTGCTTGGCTCAGTTATTTAATCATCTGAGGTTTTTTTTAGGTATATTTTATTTTGGCCTGAAACTTTAAAAATGTTTGGATACAATTTTCTGCAAGGCAGAGGTGATGGTAAGCTGGCATTGTTACATAACGTGACATAATTTCGAAGCTCTGTTTTTGGTCTGTTCAGATAAGCACAGTCAGCTATAAAGTTGTTTCTCTTGCACTTGAAATCTATATAATTATATCCCACTTGCATTATAAAAGCTATTATTGAAGATGAAGAAGGCCTTTTTTTTCTTTCTTTCTTATCTCCTTTGTTTTATACTGAGTGCTTAAGTTAGATCCAATGCTTGGAAACTGGTATAAGAGGTTTTCTGAGACAGAATCAAATTACCAGAATGATATTGATTTTTGTAATACCCTTGCTTCTTCAGTGATACATACTGCCCCCTTGTGGCCATCAGCAAAGACCTTAAGGGGCTTCTAACGCTATATAATAAGTATAACCCTCAACATTTTCAGTGATAAAAATCTGCTTCTAGATTCCTCATAATTTGTAAATTTTAAGTTTCAGTGTCTTTTGGCACTGGCATTGAAGCCAGGGCCATGTGCATGCTTGACAAGCACTCCAGTGCTGAAGGCCATCTCCGGCTTGGCTTTTGATGTGATTTTAGCATCCAGGGAGATGGGGAACTTGTATAAGATGGGTTACAGGAAGCCTGAACACGATGGCGGATTACGATGGCACAGATTCATTCCACTTTTCTCTTTCCTTACTCAGTTTTAACTGTAGGGAGAGCTCCTGTTTGGATGGTTTGTGAAATCTGAGGGTAGTGGAAGAAATATATCGTAAGGTTCTACCCCTTTAAAATAGAATATAAATAAAGGCAGCAAGGGTAAAGCCCCATGGGGAGAGAGGCTTTTTTTTTTGAGATAGGGTCTCACTGTGTTATCTTGGCTAGCTGGGAACTCATAGAGATCCACCCACCCCTGCCTTCTGAGTGCTGGAATTAGTGTGCCACCATGCCTGGCAGTAAAGGCATTCTTATGGCTTGGAAGACCATGCTCTCAGACTCAATAGTTTGTAACTTTCTGTATATTAGTATTAATTTATGCCTTGGGCCTGACTTCATGGTAGGTTATGATGGGGATATAGCTCAGAGGTTGAGCACCCACTTAGCAGGCACAAGGTATTGGGTTTGATTCCATACTAAAAATCAAATCAAAACAAGACAAAACCAATCAGGGATCCACAGTTTTGCCCCAGTCCTTTCCTCCTTCCCTCCACCCTGACATTTTGGTCTCCTTGAGGCAGTTGTGTTACACAGTCTAGTGAGTTATGTAAACCCACAATCCTTCTGCTCAGTTTCTTTGGTGCTGGGATCATGGGCATGGGTGATGATGCGTGGCCTTTTGCCTGTTTTCTTGGTTTCCTTTAGAAATGTTTGAACAAGTTTCAGATCTTTAAATCTTTGACCCCATTCTTGTTGGCAAGATTAGACCCATTAGTTGTGATAAGGAAAATGAGGATCTTAACTTTCTGAAATAGATTTTCACATGATAAATTTCTCTAATTGCTTATGATACTCTGCTTTCCCAATTGACCCTGCCTGCTGACTCCGGTTAATAATTCATGACTCCTTGTGCACTGGGCTTCTTCCCAGTGAAGATAAAGGTGCCACGAACTCCTGCGGACACCAGTGCCAGCCACTTCATCTTCCTCCATGGATCCTTCTCTCTGTTTTTCTAAGTACATGTCATCCCTCAGAAACATCACATAGCCAGCATTGGTTCAGTCCAAAGTTGGTTTTCGTTCAATCAACAATTCATTCTTCAGCAAATGGAGTGAATGACCACTAGCGTACAGATACCACGCTCCTACCCTCAAGTGGTCCTCGGGCTGGCAGGAGCCTGTATAGAGAAAGCCGTTAGAATTGTCATTGTTCGGGGAGAGCTTGGGGAGCTGAGGGAGGGCAGTGAGCACCCGCTGGTGAGATGAAGGCGAGGCTCCCAGAGGAAATGGCAGCATGACAGAGCCAAGGACAACTGGAGTGGCAGGTGAAGGAGCTGATGGCAAGGGCGGTTAGGATGTTCGGGTAGAGGCAGCAGCGTCTGTAAATACTTGGAGCCAAGAAACAGGGATTTGGGGAATGTCTCAGTCTATCCAGACTCCTGTCACTGAAGAGCAGTCTGGAAGTCCAGAAGTGTATATCTCAAGAGTCACGGAGACCAATTAGCCTGAGGCCAAGGTTTTGGCAGACTCAGTGTTTAGTGAGGGCCTGCTTTCTGGTCCACACATAACCATCTTCGTATTGTAAGATAACTTGACAAAAAGGATATAGAAACTCTATGGGGTCTTTATAAGGGTAGTAATCTTACTCTTGAGAACACTGTCCTCATGACTTAAGTACCCCAAAGGCCCTGCTTCCTAATACCACCAGACTTGTTTCAATATAAGAAATTCGGGGACATGGATGCTCAGTCTGTAGTGGGGAGGAGAGGTCCATGTGCTTCTGTACAGCTGATATGAAGGGCTTATGGGAGGACATACTTTGAGATGGAGACTGAGAAGGGCCAGACCTTGGTGAGGGTCCAGGGGTTTCTGACATTGCAATATGATGTAATCTACAAATGTGTTGGCCTGTGAGCATATGTTAGGCACACTTGGGTGGGAGCCATGGAATTCCTGAAGAGTGACTCCTGGGATTCTTCAAGGGAAAGGTGAAGCAAGCAAAAAATGAGTCCAATTTTGGAAGTGTAGTTTGCATTTTCTGAGGGTCTTCTGTGTGGGACTCCTGGGTCTCAGGACAGAGGTCTGGGTTAGGTATAGATTTGGGCATCCCTTTGAGTTGCTGGTATGAGTTAGATCACCTCATGACTGTAGATTAAGTAGGTAGGAGAACAGAAGAAGAATAAATAGATAAATCTTTGGACCGTGGGAGGGAAAACAGCCACATGAGCTAAAGGTAAGTTCCCAGAGATGCTAATAGTGCCAGATGCGGTAGGGTTGTGAGAGAGAGCTATGTTCAGAGAAGAGGTGCTGGAGGGCATACAGCAAGTTACTGGCTGCTGGATTGGATGAGAGTTGTTTGGGTGGAGGGATAGGGTGGGATCTTTCACCATTTCTGGAATCCTGGCTGAGAGGTGTATCCTTAACTGTAACACCATGGAAACACAAAATCTGATGTCCGCTGCTTGTCATAGCTGAGATAAGAGGATGGGATTCACACATTATTTTTTCTTTTGACACCTTTGACACTTAGTTGGAGTTGATCCCTAACAAGCCTGGTCTGTAATGAGGACCGCACGCAGAGCAGGTGTGGGGGAGACCGTCATTTACTGCACTGCTTGCAGGGCCTCACAGCTGTGAAGACCCAAGTTGGATTTACATAACCCATGTTTTAAAAAAGGTGAGCTTTGACACTGGAGAGATGGTTTAGTGGTCAAGAGTGCTGCTGCTCTTCCAGTGGACTTGAGTTTTGTTCCGAGCGTCCACAGAAGGCAGCTAACAGCCGCCTGTAACTCCAGCTACAGGGTATCTTCTGGTTTCTTAGGGCGCGTGCACACATAGAGTGTACTGCCCCCACAGAAAACCAGTGTGGTGGTGTACGCTCATAATCCCAGCTCATAATGCTGGGAAGGCTCTGGAACTTACTGGCCAGCTAGCCTAGCTATACCTGGTAAGTTCTAGGTCAGTAGAGACCCTGCCTGAAAAAAAAAATTGTGGGGCAGAACCTGAAAAACCGCCAGCCTCCACACTCACGTGCATATATGTGCTCACGTGCCCTCATAATGCGTTCACTTGTATACATAGTGAACATGCACATGGGAAGGTGCATGTGCGTGCACACACACATGCACACAGAGCAGAAAGGGGAAGAGAGAAAGACCAGTTTGCAGAGTTCTGAATGAGCGCAGTGTCCCATGTTTTCAAGCTGCTACTGCAGGGTAAGAACCTTACACCCTTGACTTCCTGTCATCCCTGCTGGACCACTGTGTGGCCTGACAGCTGCCTTTCCTGCCACCTGCTATTCTGTACCCATTGTCATACCTTACTTCCTGCACATGCCCACTGCACGTTTCCTGCTCTTGAGAGAAAAGAGAAGTCATCACGAGGCAGGAAGCTTAACCTCTGTAGCCCTGTATCCTTTATAAGACCCACATCTGCCTCCCGCACCCTTCTTGGAAAATTTTTCTCTCCTCTCCATACCCCCTTCCAGTCTCACTTTCTTATCTTTGAGCTATGGTTTTCCTGACATTGTCCTTATTCTAGAAATTTCCATGGATAATTTAATTTCCCCTCACAGTTTTAAAACTTGCTAACATGTCCCTGCCCACCAGTTCTCCATGGAAAGTCTAAACTTCTCTCCTGAGTTCGTTCTACTTTCTGGATGTCTTTAGTTGGTGGCTCTTTGGGACTCTCAAATGCAACTGGGGAGCCTATCTCTCCTTCCCCAAATTCATTCATCCTTGTGTAATCTAGCCCTGATTAGTGAAATCCACTCAAATGATTAGCCTGGGAGAAAAACACCCCCTTTTCCCTCATATCCGTCAGTCACTGGACTCTTCTCCCTCAGTATCTCTCCACACACCACATGGCCCCTCTCTGTCCTGGTCCAGTCAGCACACCATTTCTTGCCTGCCTCCCAAAGCCTGTCCTCTAGCCAGCCTTTCTCCCAGCACTGCCACAGCTGTGAGGATGTTTCTTGCCTGGCTGAAATTTTCCAGTGCTTAACCTTTCCTTTTGGAATTAAGTGATTAAGCCTGTCCCCGGCCCGCTGTAATCTGTTCTGTAGCACCCGTCTGCCACAGGCCTTGCAGATTTCTTCACACACATCCTGGAGCCCACACACTCCTGGACTTCTTGTGGGTCCAGCAGGCCAGTCTCTTCAGCTCCTGCCTGTCCATCCTGCAGTTCTGCCCGGGATCTAACCTGTGTGACTGGCTGGCACAAAACTTCCTTTCTTTTTGTATGAACCTTCCAGGGTAGAGTCATCTGTCCCTTGTTTTTGTGCTTCGGGCGCCTCCTTTGTTCTGTTACTACTTGTCTGTATTCCATTTAGAATTATTTTTTTTCCTAAGGCCATTGGATTTCCAGACAATCAAAGATTGTGTAACCCTGTTGTGAATTTCGATGATGTACAATTAGAATTTTGCTGCTTATTATTCTAATGGAATGTGAAATCCACTGCTAGATTATTGCAGGTATAAAAAAGAGGTAAATACTCACATTTGCATAGAATTCAGTGGAATAGATGTGAGATATTTCACATCAGAAGGCCTGTCGCTTGCACTGCCTATGAACAGTCAAATATTGCTGTGAAATACTTTTTCCTGTTTTCAGCAAAATTCGGTTCTTCACTTTGCAATGCTTTATTTTGAGAGATTTATGAAAAACACACACACACTCTCACACACACACACACACAGAGCTTTCTACAAGAATTGTAGGTATTCCTTTTAAAAGATAATAGGGAAGAGTTAAATACAGTTGTAGTATGGAGAGGGTATTAAAATGAGGACTTTTTAGTAAAAATTCAAGGATGATTAAAAAACTTTAGGTAAATCTATCTCTTGTATATTTTTATTTTATAGTGGAGCGGACCCCAATAGAACATAACTACATAAAAATGCTAAAAATGATTTCAGGGCATTTTTTGGGTTGTGCTAGAGGTGGATACCACAGCCGACACATACCGCTGAGATGCACCTCAGCTCCCGTTTTCTTCCTAATGTATAAAATAACATTTCTTTGTAGCTACAACTTACTATCATCCTTTGTGTTTTTTCTAATAATATTTATTTTTACATTTATGATTTTTTAAAGAGGCCATTACTAAATATTAGCCCACATCAGGGGTAGAGATGATGACCAATCCATTTTTTTTTCAATTAAAAAATATTTCATGTGCATATTCTCACAGCTATATTCTTCTCAGAGGGAAGCCTTTACTTTATATCTGACAACATGGTTAGTTATAAAAAGGCACTTATGAGATGATACAGGTTTCTAAAACCAAGTAAGGAAAAGCACAGTCATTGGAACCAATAGGATGCTTGACTGTCTGTGTGTGTCCTGTGGGGACAGGGGATGGGTGAGTTTGCCACAAATGCCACCCAGTGGGAAAAGCAACTCCACAGTTCCTTCGGTGAATACTTAAAATCTTTGGAAACAGCCTGAGGGAGAGAGTTGATTTTTCTGGAGAGCAAATAATTTACACATTCACAGCACATAATTTATGACATATTCACAAAGACAGGGGTACCTTCCCATTAAGCTTTATCCCCAAAGCAAAAAGGTGTCTTAAGAACTAACCCAACCCCTTTCATCATGAAATGTAAAATACATGCAGTATAGAAAATAGGAACACATGACTTAGCACAAAGCACTTGCCTGTGGAGCCTTCCTTAAGCTCCAGGAGGGAGCGATGCCCTTTTCCCGCTTGCTGCTGCCACTGCGGTGTGCCCCGTAGTACTTGCCAGCTCAGTTGAGAAGCTACAACTGCGCAAGATGGCATAAGAGAAAGAGCAGAGGAGACTGGGGGGCAGGTGACTGGGGCGATTTGGTTAAACAGGAACATGGGACATCGTCATTCTCTCAAGGCTTCTAAGTCTAGACATCGACCAGAGCTGCTGTGGTAATGCCTGCCCCCCAGGTTAAATGCTGCCATTGTTTGGTTCCTCCAGAAAGTGTTAACTTCTGAACAATGCTTTTGAAAGTGACTGCAGAGCTACACATCTCTGGTGCACAGTAGTAACTTGTTTCCACACAATTCCAGGACGTTAGCTTATTGCCAGTGGGTGGACAATCTCAATGAGACCCGGAAGATGCTGTCTCTTAGTGGTGGTGGTCCCTTCAGTAACCTGCTCAGGTGGGTCGTGTGCCACATAACAAAAGGAATTGTGAAACGGGAGATGCACGGCCACGGCATTGGCCGCTTCTCGGAGGAAGAGATTTACATGCTGATGGAGAAGGACATGCGATCTTTAGCGGGGCTTTTGGGTAATGTACCACACCTTCTATATTTCTGTGCTTACTGTTGCATGACAAGTAGAGTGCTGCTGCTTTACGAGCTTAACTTGGTTGGGGTTTTTGCTCCCACACGTAGGTTGCAATTCCACCATTTAACCAAGTCCCCTAATTTCTAGGAGCCATCTCTGGTAATTACTGAGGTTCCATGTGAGAATATGTGGAGCACACTTCAGCATCAGGACCTGGCTGCAGGGGATGCTGCCATTTCCCAGTGTACTGGGAGGATAGGGCGATTCTGAGCAAGGAACCTCTTCTATTTATAAACAGGTCAGGCTGGTTATGAACACATATGCCAGTAAAGTTAGACAGACGAGGTGACAGTCGGGCTTCTGACCTGTTTTTTTTTTTTTGTGTATAGTTGTCATCTTCTTATACCTTTCATTTTGGTGTGAAGCCTTAGCTTTCTTCTTCCTAGTGTGTTGCATTTGTTGCACGCCATGGGCGAAAGTGTGTCTGGGGAGCTCCTTCCAGAGGCACGGGGCCTTCAATTCCCATGGACCAGTGAGGATGGGCATATTCCACTCACCAGCTGGCCACAGAGAGCCCTGGGTTGCTGTGGTTCTGCACTGGGCCAGCTTGATTCTTTGCTCTGACAGTTCACAAAGAGGCTGTTCAAAGCAAGGGCCTAGATGTGAACCAATGTCCTCTAGTATGGGGCAGTTAGAGGTACCGAATCCTCAATGGGACTTCTAGTTTTATTTTCAGAAGTTGGTTTTGTTCCCGAGCCCTCCCATGAAGGCAGTGGTTTCCAGATCTGTCACCGTCCTCAACTTAGAGCATGTTAGATTCCTTGCCTTCATGAGGAAGTGGGGTATGGGACTTGTTTTGTTGAAACCTACCTTGGAAGTGGAGGCTCTGTGGGTATCTCCTCTCTGGCAGAATCATCTGTGTTGACCACTCTTCATTGTTCCACATTCCAGATACTTGCTGGACCCAGAATCCTCCCTTGGTGCCTTGCTCTGGGAATTGGGCTCTTACCCTCAGATGACCAGCCCTGAGTTGGGTCCTTCTTCCCTAACAGTGGCAGTAGCTGTTTCTGACTCACTCTTCCTCCTCTCTAGTTTATGCTTCTGGAAGCCTGAGCAAATAAGGAGTTGAGTCCCAGAGTTATTATGGCAGTAAAAGCCTTTTAACAACTTCACAGCATTAATTTCTCCACCAGAGCATTGGTAAATATCACTTCACTAGAGTGTTTCTTGTTGAGAGAAGTTTAGGGGGCAGGGTGAAGGCACTAAAGTAAACGGACACTTTCTCTAAGCACTCAATGACTAGACCAATGCTTCGTTCCCAATTGGGATGACAGGAGGCCAGTGCATCACTGGTGGGTAGCCTGGAGACCTTGTAAGCGCAGTATTTTGCCCTCAGTCAGCTTATTTGTTACAATTTCAGACATCAGACATACTGTGATCTGAATGGGAAGTCCCATTTAATATTTGTAAATTTGAAGTTGGTTGCTGTTCTGTGTACCATGCTACATTATTTTTCATTTCTTCTATCTTTTCCATTATTAAGTATTCTGTACCACGTGACTATATGCCTGGTATCACTTGGTGCTGGGAAAACCTACCAGACAGACTCTACTTTGCCTACTGCTTGTCTTATACTTTGGTTCTGTTAGTTCCGAGTCTACAGATACTTCAAAAAACAAACAGAAAATAAGACAGTATGAGAAGAAGATTTGTACAGCTATGTCTGTTATTAAAAGAGCTCCCCAGCTGTGGACATGAGGCATGCAGTCAAAGTAGGAAAAGACCATGGACTCCAGGACAGAGTCAAATAACAGCACCCATTTGATAGATGAAGAAATCTGAAGCCTACAGAGATTGAATGACTTCCCAAAAGTCACACAATCAGGTCGATGTGAGACGGGGTTCGAATCTGGAATATCAAGCTTAAGACATTATTTTCGAACTGCTGAATCTTTGCATGGCTTGGGCTTGAGAACTCGCCTGAGGTGATGAGGGAATAAAGCAAGATCGGACATACACAGGAGAGCTCTGACTGGGTGGCGTGGACTCTCTGATGGAGAAGCTGCAGCACCCTCAAGCTCCATGTGTTTATTAAATAGAGTTGAATAAGGAGTCAGGGTTATGACAAACAGCAGAGTCAGGGACACAGGTTTAGGTAGTCATGGTAGGAGAGGTCTCTGTGGCGAAGAAGCCTTAGGCTGTAAATGTGGGCTGAGGAGACAAAGCTACAGTAAACATTTTTTACACATGCTGTCAATATCCACACATGAACCAGGAGGGAAGGCTTTGCCATTGCCATGGGTCTGAGGCCCTGGGGTCCTTGACATGGCCCCCAAGACAACACATATTCACTTTGGACTCCACTGGCTCCCTACTACCCAACTACACCCCCAAATTTCCTTATTAATTATGCTTTAAGGTGAATTTTTATTATTTTAGGATGGCAGATTTAGAACATTTCCGGAGGTAGTCAGAGCCTGGACTATGGAATTAAGAAATGGTCTCTAAAGTAATGTTTGAGAATGTTTTATTTGCTCGCTCCTAGAAGTGGACTATGGAATGATTTCCGGTTGTCTGGGAATGTAGTTCTGTTGCAGAGCGCTTGTCCAGTGGAAGAAACTGGGCTCCACTGCCAGGAGTGCAAACTAAACAAAACAAATATGGATCTGTCTGTAAACTGAGGTTGTACCCTTTCTCAAGAGGCATGCTTTTAAGAGCCTGCTCTGGTAGGAGTCAGATGATAAATGGGACTTACAAATGGAGGTGATGAAAAGCTGACTTCCAGAAAGCATCAGTTGCTTAATAAAAAATTGATTGTGCATTTTCTAGTGTGAAGTATTTGAGTATGAAAATAGCTCAGGGTCTCTTTGGTTCTCAGTCCTTGTTGATATCAGGTTGGCACATTTGTAAGAACTACATGCGTTGGCTATTTTAATAAGTATCTGTGATCTTGATTATTTAATGAAGGGTAAATGATGCAAAGTAGGAGTTCTGCCAGAGGCAGCCTTCCTTCCTAAGCCGCCACCTTCCCAAGCATGTGTAATTACAAGGTGGTGCAGTTTTACAAAAATGGTTATGTGGTGGTGCTGGCTAAAAGGAGTCATTTAATCCTGTTTTTCAAGTAAACGTATTTGGCTCTTCACTTAGTTCTGGGTTAAATTATATATAGAAAATTAAACTATTCTCCAAGAATAGCAGAGAAAAGCATTTGTAATGAGAAATAGAAAATCTCTAGCCCTCTTGGGTAACCACCTTACCTTCTGGTTCTCAGACCTTCCAAGTCACAAAACAAGATTGTAGTTTGATGCTTTTGAAAAAAACAGATTTCACAGTGTTGACCACAGCTAAGTGTTACAAAATATGGAGGTAGTCACCTTGTGTGTGTGTATGTGTGTGTGTGTATGTGTGCTGAAACATAAGCCAGACTTGGGCAAACGTGTGTGCGGAAGGAGGGCAGGTCGATGATGGTGATTTGAATAGCATGGGATAAGGAAGGAACATCTCATAGAAATATCTAGAAATCAGACACAGCCGGGAGTGTTCAAAGATTGAACAGGTGTCCAGAGTACTTAGAAATTTTACAAGAACAGAGGGTTGTTGGTAGGCAGAGGTAGGCAGGGACCAAGAGCATACAGGCGTTACGTCACAGAAATATTTTTGTGCTTCTTGTCTGAGAGCAAAGGAGACCAAGAGAGACTTAAAGTAGAGAGGTGGGGACTGATGGGATGGCTCGGCAAATAAAGGCAGCTGTTCCCAAGCCCGATGAGCTGAGTATGATTGTTCCACAGTGCCCTCGTGGTGGAAGGAGTAAAGCAACTCTTAAAATAGCCTCTGACTTCTACACATGTGTGTTGACATGTGTACTCATACACATTCACACGCAGAGAGAAAATTTAAAAAATACGATAAAAAACAAAGTAGGAATGTTGCATACCCTATATTCCGTTAGGGTGGTGGCGGAATGTGTGCTTGTGTGCGCGCCTGCCTCTATGTGTGTGTGTGTGTGTGTGTGTGTGTGTGTGTGTGTATGTGTGTGTGTGTGTGCACAAAACTCAAGTCCAAATGGATTAAAGACCTCAACATAAATCTAACCACACTGAACCTGATAGAAGAAAAAGTGGGAAGTAGCCTGCAGCACGTGGGCACTGGTGACCAGTTCTTATGTAAAACCCCAAGGGCACAGACAATAAGAGCAACAATGAATAAATGGGACCTCCTGAAACTGAGAAGCTTCTGTAAAG
>PVIU01024247.1:0-25364 GCA_004026605.1 Ondatra zibethicus
CACACTTGTTTTGTTGTGATTTCATGTTACCACTTCTCAGGGCAAAGAGCCTGTGCTAGTCAGTGGCATGTCACTACAAGGAAATCTGTGAGCCAAAGAAAGGGTTTATTTAGCTCCTTATTTGGGGGAGGGGGTTTTAAAAGCTTGCATCAGCCCAGCTCTGCTGAGGATGTGGATGGTGATGGAGGGAGCACGTGACATAGAGAGTGGTCCATCTTGAGCTAGAAGGGTGGGGATGGGAGGGGAAAGAGAGTGAGGAGTGAACAACAACACCAGTGTGTGTGGATAGGCGGTCTGCTCCAGAGTGATAGCTTGCTGGACTGGATACATTGCAGGTGAGGTCTTACCGGACTGGGTTACGCAGTTCAGGCTGAGTAGTCCAACACGAGAGTTTGTGGACCTGTTTGTTAGCTGTTAGATGCCTCAGCAGTTCCGATCTGGTGCTGGAGAGAGTTCCTGTTGTTCTGATGGCAGCTAAGCGTGCTGGGAGCAGCCACAGGAGAGGTGCACAGGAGAGAGGCAGAGGCAAGAAAGCAAACACAGCTGCGTCTTCCTCAGACCTCTTCATCCAGGCTGCCATCGGAACCTGCTGCCTATTCTAGGGGAGGCCCTCTGCTCCCAGTTAACCTATTCTGGAAATCCCCTCCATAGGACTGATCTAGGTCCAGTCAAGTCAGCAGTCAAGATTAACCACCACAGAGGGCATGCTCCTCCCTAAGGAGCCCAAGACCTCTCTGTAAGACTTATAATTTCTTACCTAAGGGTCCATGCCATTCCACTACCTGGAAACCAGAAGTTTGCCTGTGGAGCACGGGGTCGCTGGACATCCCAACCATAGCAGCTCTTATGTACATTTCTTTATTTGGTGAATGCTTTTTTCCCCCACATGCAAAAACCAAAAATAAACAAAAAAGAATGAGGGTAGAGGAATTAAAAAACACTCATTTATATGAAAATTTGGGATGCTTGCCTGTAATCTCCTAGGCGTAGGAACCACGCCTGTGGTCGCCATGGTCACTAGTTGTACAGGTGCTGGAGCTTACTGATCAGCCAGGAGCCGTGGAGACCTAGCACCCTCTGTAAGCCGGAAATAATTGTGTCCTTGCTGAATTCTCATATTTACAGATTTTAACTATAGAAAACAATGTCATGGCTCATTTTTACGTGTCTATTGGTTAACAAATAATGGAAAACAATAGCAAATTACAGTTCATTTTAAAGGCACAGAAGCCATGGGAGCAGGCATTCATTTTACAAAGGACTTCATGCAGCCCATTTCAAATGTGATTCTGAACGAAGGGATTGTTCTTGTGAATACTATAAACAGATTACTGATGTCAGCTTAGCAAAATCAAACCGAAAAATCCTGATCTGTTTAAAATATTTCTAATATGTAGTTGCTTTTTCTTGAAATAAAAACCAAGTGTTTTTATCATTGTTGCACTTCATGTGTGCAGGAAGAAACCCTTAAGCCTATACACAAGGGCACGCGTGAAAATCCTTTCTTCCCTGCCGTTCCCCAGAGCCACCACCGCAAATGCTTTCTAGTCTCTCTTTCCTCTACTGCCGATCATTATCACTTTAAATAAAATACCGACAACTCAGTTTCTGGGTTATTAATTTACTATCAATTTGTTTATTGCTTCCTGATACCAAAAATAAGACCTTGGCATACCTGCCTGTCATCTTCCCTACTCTCCATCGGCGTTGGCATTGTTGGGGTTTACATTTCTGTGTTCTTGGCAACTGTAATAAACACTTTCTTCTTTAGTATCGTTGATTCTAAAAGTTTTAAGTCAGCAAATGGTGTTTATGTGGCACAGCTGTGCGCATGTGCTCAACTAATAACCAAGTGGTCCCATATACCCAGTGCCTTTGCTGTCTGAAGTCTTAATTTCTTTCCTTTTTTTTTTTTCACTCGCTCGTATGCTGCTACCTTGATTTCTTATACCCTTGTCACTCTTTTCTGGAGCTTCTTTTATCTTTTGAGTGACCCAGTTTTTCCACACATAGATCAGAGATAACAAATTAGTCTTTCCTTTCTGACATAGAAACTGTAGGGTTTTTTTTCTTCCTGTATTTCAAAAAAGGACGTTTTGCGCAGATTGGATGCAGAGTCCATATGAAAAAGCCAGGTCTGCTCTCAGGCTGGATATTAAGATTGGTAAAGTGTTTATCACTGTCTTTCTTTTCACAGTAGAAAGGGATTTTGTGTTGTGAAATAGTTCTTTCACTAAAACCATTCATCTTAATAGGAAACAAATCTATTGTTACTTTAAGTAAATTCTTAAGCATCTCAGATTCTTAATATGGCAAATATTGGTAGATACTTGCCCACATAAGTAAATCCTCTTGGCTGTTTGTGGTCATCAGTAAGTGTGCCTGTGTTTGTGTGTGTGCGTGAAGGCCAGAGGTCAATGTCAGGTGTCTTTGATGTTTGCTTTCCAGCTTAGTTTTCATGACAGTTTCTCACTGAACCGGAAACTCACCAATTCAGCTAGACTGGATGGGCAGCAAGCTCAGGATCTCCCCATCAGTGCTGGGGTTACAGCTGCGTGCCGCCATGCAGGCCTTTTGGGGGTTGTCTGGGGTCTGACCTCAGGTCCTCTTCCTTGCATAGTGTCCTAGTTCAGTTTCCCGTTGCTACAAAAAGCACCATGACCAAAACCAACTTGGGAGGAAAGGGTTTATATTAGCTTACAGGTTATAGTTCATCATCAAGGGAAGCCAGGGCAGGAGTTCACATCAAGAGCTTGAAGCTGAAAGAGCCCCGGAGTCGGGAGACTCTCACTCAACTCTCGGGATAACACGACCCCCCAAGAACTCACGAGAGACCGTCCTTGCTGCAATCACCAAGGTTTATTGACAGGAACCAGAGCTCTGGGGCCGAGACTCATATCCCACGCAGGGGAGGAGTTCGACCCCAAGTAGCTGGGAGAGGGGATATTTAAGGGAAGAAACGAAACACACAACCCAAAGGGGGTAGGGAGGGGCGTCATTGGAAAATTCTGAAAATACCAGTGATAATCATTGGAAAATTCCGAAAATACCAGTGATAATCACAAGGGGGTAACTCCCTGTTTCTCAAGATTATTTTCAAGATTATAATCTAACTTTATGGTCAGCTAGTTCCTGGAACAGAGCCACTGAACTGGCTAACCTAGATTTTTGGCTCTTCTCTTCCTGCTAGATTTTTGGCTCTATTCTTTCTGCTAAAGGGGTCTGGATTTATCTGGGTCTTTCAAAACCAGCCAAGGAATACTGCATACTGACTTTCTCAACTACCTTATTCAGCCCCACCTGTCCAGAGGTGGTACCCACTCCTTATATTTTATATCAGTTACCAACTTTTAAAAATGCCTCAGAGATGTTTTACGGGTTAGTCTGATTTAGGCAACTCCGCATCTGAGATGCCCTCAGATAATCTGGGCTGTGTTGAAGGTGATAGCAGAAAGAGTCAGTTCTCTCCCATCCATCAGACTCAGGTCATCGGGCGTGGCGACAGGTAGTGGACAAGACTGAGGAGGGTGCTTTTCTTTTCTTGAGCTTATTTGTTGTCCCACATTTCATTGTGGTAATATGTGACATAAAATTTAGCATTGTAAGCATTATTAAAATATTTTATTTCTAAGTTTTAATTATGGGATATATATTTGTGCAGGGGTTGTGTGCCCATGTGTGTGGAGGTGCCCAGAGTTATAGGAAGTGGAGTTATAGGTGGTTGTGAGCCTCTTGATGTGGGTGCTGACCAGTTGAGTAGTATTATGTTTATCTGTAATACTGTGAAACCTTATTTTTAAGCTTTATTTTGACAAGATTTAAAACTTCACATTTATAGAACAGTTTGCTGTAGTAGTTCACTCTCACACACAACACCCCCACTAGCCCTACAGACCTGGGCAGTTTTAACCCATACTTGCTACTATTTTGCTTTATTATTAGGTTTCTCTTGTCCTTATGATCATCGTCTCTCTTCTCCATAAGAGAGTGTGCAAGACTGTGTGCGTGTGTGTGTGTGTGTGGTGTGTGTGTACTCCTTGAGAATAAGAATTTTCTTTATCTTGGGGCTGGAGAGACAATTTAACAGTCAAGAACATTTGCTGCTCTTTGATGGACCATGTTTGGTTCCTAGCACCCACATCAAGAAGCTCACAACTGCCTGTAATTCCAGTTCCATGGGATCCAATTCCCTCTTCTGGTCTCCTTGGGTACCTGCACACAACAACATGATACACATATATACAGGCAGGCATTCACACAAACACATAGGAATAAATCTTTGAAAAATATTTTTCTTTTTTCTAATTTTTCTCAGTAAATAATAAATTTACTGAAGTCAGAAAATTTTAACAGTATATACTGTATTTTAGAATCCATAGTTCATATGCAAAAGTTACCCACACGCCTCCTGGTCCAAGACTTAGTACAAGATTTTTCTGATCTTCTGACCTTGACTTTTTTTCTTCTTCAGTTTTTCATGACAGTGTAGCTCTGTGTAGCTCTGGCTGTCCTGGAACTTGCTCTATAGACCAGGCTGGCCTCTGACTCAGAGATCCACCTGACTCTTCCTCCCAAGGGCTGGGATCAAAGGTGTGTGTGACCTATACCTGACTGATTTTTGTTTGTTTGGTTAGTTGGTTGGTTGGTTGGTTAGTTAGTTGGTTAGTTGGTTGGTTGGTTGGTTAGTTGGTCGGTTGATTGGTTGGTTAGTTGTTTTTGTTTTTTGACAAGTTTTCACTCTTTAGTCCCCACTGGTCTGGAACTCACTGTGTAGCCCAAAGTAATGGCAATCCTCCTGCTTTGGCCTCCCAAGTGCCAGGATTACAGGTACAAGTCACCATGCCTAACTGAACAAGACAGTTTTTAAATACATGTCCAGTTGTGATGTGGGATGCCCCCCTGTATGTTGTGAATATGTCTTATTACCATTGGTTAATAAAGAAGCTGTTTTGACCAATAGCCTGGCCAAGAACCAGGTGGGAAATCCAAGCAGAGATAGGAGAAAGAAGGCAGAGTCAGAGAGATGCCAGCAGCCACCAGAGGAGTAAGATGCCAGAGCATTACCAGTAAGCCATAGGACACATGACGATATATGGATTAATAGAAATGGGTTAATTTATATGTAGAGCTAGTCAGTAAGAATCCTGAACCATCAGCCAAACAGTTTGTAATTAATATTAATCCCCAAAACCTCGAGTTACACAGTTGTTTTGCAGAATGTTCCAAAATTTGTGTCCTGGTCCCTCATGCTTAAGTTTGTGAATTATACATACTGACAGGAACCCCACTGATGTGGGGGTGTTCTCCAGGCATTGTATCAGGAGTACAATTGTATCATTGTACAGTTCCCATTGGTCCCACATGGTGATGTTACCTGTTACATCAGGTGGAGTCTCATAATTAACAGACCAATCATTAGGGCTGCTCTGAGGCCTACAGCTTTAGCCCTGTTGATAGGGGCGGTCTGTGGATACTGTGATCGGCTGTCACTGCTTCTCAGCTGCAGATGGTGGTTTTCTAATTCCATAATATCTTCCCCATACCTTGGTATTTTTTTTTTTAATGTAAAAAGGGCTGTCTAAGGGCTGGAGAGATGGCTCAGAGGTTAAGAGCACTGACTGCTCTTCCAAAGGTCCTGAGTTCAGTTCCCAGCAACAACCATCTGTAGTGAGAGGGGAAGGCCTCTTCTGGTGTTCAGGCATACATGTAGATAGAGCACTTGCACACATAAAATAAATAAATAAATCTTAAAATCTTTTTAAAAAGGGGGGGGCTGTCTAAATCTAGTATAGCACTCTGAAGGCTGAGGCAGGAGGATCAGAGGTTCAAGGCTAGCTTCAGTTACATAATAAGACTCTGACAAAAAAGGGGGTGGGGGACTTTTTTTGTTTATTCAATTTATTTATTTGTTTATATCTGCATGGATTCAAGCTTCTTTCATTTTTAAAAAAATATTTATTTATTTATTTATTTATTTATTTATTTATTTATTTATTTATTTATTTATTATGTATACAATATTCTGTTTGTGTGTATGTCTGCAGGCCAGAAGAGGGCACCAGACCTCACTACAGATGGTTGTGAGCCACCATGTGGTTGCTGGAAACTGAACTCAGGACCTCTGGAAGAGCAGCCAATGCTCTTAACCTCTGAGTCATCTCTCTAGTCCCCAAAATTTTTATTTTTTTTATGTGTGTGTGTGTATGTGTGTGTGTGTATATATACCAAGTATATACCAAGTGTATTCGGTGCCTACAGAGGCCAGAAGAAGGTGGGTGTCAAGTCCCCTACAGTTACAAATACTGATAATGTGCCTCTTGTGGTTACTGGGAGTTGAACCTTGTTCCTCTGCAGATGCAGAGGCTCTTAATCATTGGGCATCTTTTCAGCCTTCAGATTTCTTTTATCTTTTCATGTGTGTTCATGTTTAAGTGTGTGGATGTGGATATGTTCATGTCATGATTCACATGTGATGGTCAGAGAACAACCTGTGTGTCTCGCCTTGCCTTCCACATTGTTTGTGACAGGGTCACTTTATTGTTTACACTATGGACACCTGGTTAGTAGTCCTTGGATTTTTCTGAATTCTCCTGTCTCTGCCTCCCACGGGGAGCCCACCATGACAGCACTGGGCTGCCACCAGCTTTACATCAGTTCTGTGGGGTTTGAACTCAGATCCTTAGACTTGCATGACAAGTATTTTACCTAATGAGCCATCTCCCTAGTCCTGGATACAAAATTTTATTCTACTGCTGTTATTCTATTGAATTACTATTGTTTTTCATTTGTTTTTGATAATCAGTGTGCCACATATAGAGAGTGGGAGTTCTTCAAATCTGGCTTCTATGTCCTATTAACATTCCCTCCCTCCCTCCCTCTCTCCCTTCCTTTCTCCTTTTTAAAGAGGAACTCCTTACTTTGTTGTGGAATATTTAATTATTCAAAGATGTGTTACATTTGTTTATATTGCAGAATATTACTTTAACTGTGTAAAGGTGTGCTGCATTTTTAAATGCTGTCAGGATGTGTTACATTTGTTTATGCTGCATTTGTTTAATTAGGTAAAGATGTGTTGCCTTTGTTTCGCCTTGCCTGTCTAAGGCAAAGGCACCTGATTGGTCTAATAAAAAGCTGCACAACCAATAGCTAAGCAGGAGACGGACAGGTGAGGTTGGTGGGCAGAGAGAATAAGTTTTAGGAGAAATCTAGAGAGAGGAAGAGAAAAGAGAAAGAGGAGGACACACCAGGGGCAGGAAGCCAGGCGGCTGCCAACCAGCCAGACATAAGAAACAGTGCAAGTCAGACAGACAGAAGGGAAGAAAAGCTTTTGCCCTGAAGTAAACGGTAGATAAAAAGAAACAGGCTAACTTAAGTTAAAAGAGCTAGCCAGAAATGAGCCTAAGCTAGGCTGAGTATTCATAACTAGTAAGAAGTCTCCGTGTCATGATTTGGGAGCTGGTTGGTGGCCCAAGAGAAAAAGCCTGGCTGGGTGGTGGTGGCACATGCCTTTAATCCCAGCACTCGGGAGGCAGAGGCAGGCGGATCTCTGTGAGTTCGAGACCAGCCTGGTCTACAGAGCTAGTTCCAGGACAGGCTCCAAAGCCACAGAGAAACCCTGTTTCGAAAAGCAAAAGAGAGAGAGAGAGAGAGAGAGAGAGAGAGAGAGAGAGAGAGAGAGAGAGAGAGAGAGAGAAAGCCTGCTACTTTTAGTGCTCAATGTGTGGCCCAAATCCACAATCCTGAGAATAAGAGTCCCATGCTCTACTGACTGAGCTAGCCAGGCATTCATAAGTCTCTGTGTCATGATTTGGGAGCTGCTTGGTGGTCCAAAAAGAAAAAGCCTGGTACATTACTTCCCGGTAGAAGCCACTGTACATTCATCCCGTAATTGTTTTCCCCAGTCTTGCTTCAGCAACTTCTTCAAAGAGCCCTGGTTCCTTAAGAATGGCGTCTGGAAATGAAGACCTGAGTCCTAGGCATGCTCTTTGCTATGGGAATGTCTTTGCTTATAGATCCTTTAGCAAGAGAGAAGGAAGATGGGTTTGTAAGCATGTATGTATGTACTTATTTTTCTCCGTATACATACTTAAATTCAAACTGTTAGCTCTAGTTCCATTTTCTCACACGATTCATTTTTCTCTTTTTTAGTTGGAACCCGAGATGGCTATTTATTTATGTGTGTGAGTGTGCATGTGTGGGTGTGTACAGTGTGCATGTGGAGGTCAGAGGTCAACCAGTGGGAATCTGGTTTCTTTTTCTACCTTGTGGGTTCCAGGGATCAAATTCAGGTCACAGGCTTGGGCACCATGTGTCCTTATCTAGTGAACCATCAACCCTGAGGTGCTTAATTTTGTCTATCAATTTGATTGCATTGAGAAACATCTTGATTAGCAAAGCCTGTATCTGGGTATGTCTGTGAAGGCATTTCCCAAGACAGGTCATGAGATTTTTCAAGTAATCAATTGACTAATTTTCTGATAGATCCATAATATGGCCATACTGAGAGGTTGTGAAAGGTAGTGAGGGGGTGAGGCCTGTGAAGAAGTAGCTCAGTGGGGGTGTGTCCTTGGACTGTACCTCCTGCTCTGGCTTCTTCCTGTATCTTCCTTTTCACTGGTCAGCCATGATGTGGGCAGCTCCCTTCCACGACACACGTCAGCTACTTTGGGGCTCTGTTCAAGCACATGGGCCCAGCACACATGGGCTGGACCCTCTGAAACCAGGAGCTGACATAAATCCCTCCCCCCTTAAGTTTTTTTTGCTCAGGCAATTTTGTCCTGCACCAGACAAAGCTGACTTGGACTGCTGCTTTCTTGGCTTCCTGGTCCTCTCCTGCAGCGTGCGTTACACATCTGTCATTGGGGAGGCTGAAGAAATCCTTATCTGTATTTAGGCCTCCTCTATTTGTGTGTCCCCTCTACAAAGCTTTCACGACTGTCATCTCAGAGAGTTAAATTTTGCACAGTCCCCATGATGCAACTGTGTTGCTATCTGTATTTGACGGAGGTACTCTCGGTGGGCTCTGGCCCCTAAGTTCTTGGTCATATCACCCTGGTGGCCGTCTCTCTGTTGCTGTGATCTAGCCCATGATGGCTAAAGGAATTAAATATTCCAACCAGTCCATTGCATCATGGGTCAGGAGCAGCTTGGGCACAGTCTCCGATGGCCAATTAAATTGTTAGCCCCCAGAAAACAAGCGACTGTTTCCTGTGCGTGAGATGGGACCCAGGGAGAGCGCCTGCAGCTTCTGCAGAAGGGACTCTGGGAAGATGGCAACGGTTGTGTCCCTGCTTCAACCCATCCTTGGCCGTGATCTCACAGTTCAGATGTGTTCATTTAAGCAGGTGACTGTAGGGCCTGCATTCATGAGGCTGCCTTTGGCAGGAGTGTTGTGTCTTACTTCGCTCAGCATGCCGGTACAGGAAGGAGAGCACTTCCCTGCTCCTGTTGGGAGAGTCTCTTTCCCAGAGAAATACCTCTCTCTCAGAACTGAAAGTCAGGGTTATCTCAGTATTGCAGAGAGCTAGAATCTGGCTTCTTGACCCAAGGGTTTGGGAACAACTCTGGCAGCCGGCAGCCCCAGGTGTACTGATCCCAGAGACCAGACTCCCATTAGCTTCCCAGAGGGATGAGGGTCCTCAGAAGAGAGAGGGACCCACCCCTTTCTGAGGGACTGATGTTACAGTTGCTTTCAGCTGTCACGTTGACACAGAGTCACCTGGGAGGAGGGAACTTGAACTGAAAAGTTGCTCAGGTCACACAGTCCTGGGGCCGTGACTATGAGCTGTTTTCTCAATTCCTAATTGGTGTCGGAGGGCCCAGCCCGCTGTGGGTGGTGCCATCCCTTGGCAGTTGGCTCTGAGCTGTGTAAGAAAGGGAGTTGGGTAAGCCAGAGAAAACAAGCCAGGGAGCAGCGTTCCTCCATGACCTTTGCTTCAGTTCCTGCCTCGCTTTCCTTTGGTGATGGATTGTAACGTATGAACTGAAATAGACTCTCTCCTCCCTAAGCTGGTTTTGGTCAGGGTTATTGCAGAAAGAGAAAAACAAACGAGAATAACAGACTTGCTCCTCACTGTGTTTGTCTTGCTCAGCGGGCACACCTGCTTCCCAGTGTTCTGTGCACCAGGCCCACTGGCTTTGACCCATTGGCTTTTTGCCACTTCGCTTTCCTCAGCCTTCATGTCTGTGTGAGCCATTGAAGGGGATTCTTGTTACTTTGAAATTGATAGTCCAGAGCGGAGGACAATTATGTTCTAAAGGCAGTTGCCAACAACTGGGATCAGGGAACAACTGGGATCAGGGAACCCCTGACACCCCCAGAATTGGCTTCACCTTGGCACCTGCCATCCTAGCCTCTTTTCGCATCCTTTCTCTCCTCTTCCAGTGAAGTGGGGTGAGAACTGGCCCTGCCCTCTCCTCTGATGCATCTGCTTCTGTTGCAGGTGGTGGCTCTGCCCCTCATAACACCTGAACAGGCAGTCGCTGTGCTGGTCTAGAGGTCTGGACCATACTCTCCTAAACAGTAACTTGGACAGTCATGTGAGATGGCATGATATCACGTGTGGGGTGAGGCTGCACTAGTACTGATGCTGGTGCTTCTACGGGGATGCCTGGGAGGCAGCAAGTCACTTCCCCAGGCTATGGAAAGTTAACTGGAGGCTCTTTAGTACTTACTGGCATTTTATGCTAAGGGTCTCCATTCCATTCTCTCTCTCTCTCTTGCCTGCTTTCTTCTTCCTTCCTTCTTTCCTTCCTTCCTCCCTCCCCCTTCTCTCTCTCCCCCCCTCTCTTTTTTCTTTTCTTCCACTGACTTTAAGGGGTCTTTCTCCATAAGAGCACTGGAATTGCAACTGTGGTCAAAGCCAGAAGTGGGAAAACTTAGTGAAAGCCTTTGACCATTTGTAAAAAATGGTGGAAGCCCCCCACTGCACCGTCCTGAGACATCTGACTGTGGCTCAGTCCCCAAGCAGCTCACAGCAGCAATGCTGCCTTCCTCAAGGTAAAAAGTGTCCTGAGGTTTGAACCTGCTATAGTCAAGCACTGTTGAGGGTGATGTGCTAGAGTGTGAGGGTCAAGGCTTCCACAGTCTTCAGAGTGGAAAGATGAACACAGTCCCATGGGCATTCACAAGGTAGACCAGATGGACACAGGCCCAGAGTGTTGGGGCCCACAGGGAAGAAAAGGACGTGTTGCTTTTAAGTGAATGTGGTATAGTGTAGAATACATACCCCACGACCTGGGCATGGGTTGGAGCCCCAGCTGGAACAGCTTAGGACAGCCAGGTATCTTCTTATCTCTGGGCAGGGGCATCCCACCTGTCTCCCTGGGCAGCGGGGATTCAAGGAGAGCAGAGCGTTGATTTGGAGGCAGACTGGTAACTCTTTCCATTGCTGATGGCTGCCGTTATTACCGTCTCTGATAATAATGGACCCATAACAGGCCCTGACAGGAAGCTCACACAAGCACAGAAGTTGGGCTGTGTCCTCAGTTTTGAGCCTGGGATCCTAGTAAACAAGCCTGTGTTCAGCCCTGTCCCTTGGTACCGTTGTTCAAGGACAGTCTCAGGTGGCAGAGTCTTTGCTCTGACCCACATCAGTCGCTGAGCTTTCGCATTGTGGTTTGTGAAAGACAGATGAACTAGTAATGAGCAAACACAGACGTCAGCAGAGCTGAGAGCCGGTAGTCAGGGTTGACCAGAGTCTCACAGGGCCTCTGCATCTCCAGCCTAATTGACTCCCAGGTTATTTCTTGAAGCCTCCTCCCTCAGTTTTTCCCTTCCTTTTTTCTTTCCTTCTTCTCTCACTCCTTTCTACTGTTGTACTTTCCCTGCCGCTTCCTTTTTCCTTCTCTCTTATATCTTTTAAATTAATTTTTTATATTATTTTGTGTGTGTGTCTGTGTGTATGTGTGTGCATGTGAAAGAGAGATAGAGAGAGATAGAGAGGGGGTGGGAGGGAGGGAGGGAGGGGGCACATGTGCCATTGGACACATATGGAGGTCAAAAGAACTTTTTAGAAACAATTTCTCTCATTTCCTTGTGGGACCCAGATACTGAACTCAAGCTGTCAGGTTTGTGCATCAAGTACTGTTAACTTCTGGCCCCAAATTAAAATTTTTAATTGTAGTTGGAGCTGAGTAGCATTTCCCAGCTGCTCAGACCCCGAATAATCACACAGAAACTAAATTAATTACAACACTGTTTGGCCAATAGCTTAGGCATATTTTTAGCTAACTCTTACATCTTAAATTGAGGCTGTGGTCTACTGGTCAGGTTCTGGCTGGCAGTTGGCATCTTTCTCCTTCGGCAGCTATGTGGCATCTTCTCCACTCCACCTACTCCCTCCATATTCTCTATTCGGATTTCCTGCCTGGCTTTATTCTGCCCTGCCACCCCTCCTCTGTCCTTCCCTGCCTTGAGTGAGCAGAACTCACTTTGAGAACCTTCCTTGGTGGGTCAGTGTGGGAAAGGGAGAAAGAAGGGCTCTTTTGTTTTAAGCAGTGTAGTTGTCTAGCGTTGACCGAGGTCACAGGTGTGGCCATTGTTCTCAGCCATCACGGACCCAAGCCCTTTTGACTCTGGATCTTAGATTGTCTCCTGTGTCTTGCCTTTTTTCTGCCTTCTCTTTGGTTTATAAATAATGTAACTAGAGATTTTAGGGCAAAAGTTTAGGTTCCAGCATCATGAGTTTTGACCACCCATCCCTGACATAGTTAAAGAAGCAAAGGTGAAAACCAGATTTAGTCAGTCAGCTACATTTGAGAGACAAGGGATCCAATGACCCCTAGTCCATCTTTGGGAATACTGACATGAGTCTTAGATTTAAACAGAAAAAGATTTGGGTGCAGCAGGAGCAAGAAGTATGCGTAAATGAGCAGTCCTGGTCAGGGTGTGGCCTGGCTTTGCAGGGTAGTCTAAAAATACTCCTTATTGCTGTTGCTGGTTGAGGGGCACTGCCTGGCTCTAGAAGATGGTGACTTCCTCTCCAGGGTGTACCCTCACCACTATGGAGAGTTGTCTTCATCTGGTGCCCTACGTGGGTCTGGTGTTGCTAGAATTCAAGGTGGCTGGAGACATAGGACAGTAAGTTATTTCTGTGCCTTCAGCCTTGAAAGACTGTGGGCTGAGCTAGACAGATGCTCCGTGAGTGATGAACACGCCTGTGAGGTGAGCAGGTGACCCACAGTAAGGAAGCCAGACACAGGGTGAAGGTGGAAACGCCAGGCACTCTGACCTTCTGGGCCCAAGCAAGGCATCAACACAGTTGGTCAAAAGCAGCTTGTGATACCGTTGAGACCTTCCTCTCTCCTGTCTGCCAAGGATTCTTAATCATTGCCGCGTGGTTTTAGGGTGCCGGGGACTCTGCTGTTGGCCAAATTTAAATGAATTACTCAGCCTGTGCAAGAGCAGTTCCCAGACTGAGGGACTACAGATTTTGTGTATGTTTTAATATACCCTAGCTTTTGGTCATTTTAGTAAGGGTCTCCATTTGAGGCTTTGTCTTAGGCTTTTATTGTTGTGATAAAACACCATGACCAAAAGAATTTGGGGGAAGAAACTTTTTTTTTTTTTATTTTACAGTTCCACGTTACAGTCTGTCACAGAGGGAAGGAAGGCAGGGCAGGAAGTGATGCAGAGGCCATGGAGAAATGCAGCTTCCTTGCTTGCTCTTTATGGCTTGCTCAGCCTTCTTATAGCTCCCCATCGGGCTGGACCCTCCCACAGCAATCATCACTCAAGAAATTGCCCCCAAGGCTTGCCTACAATCTGGTGGGGCGACTTTCTCAATGGAGGTTCCCTCTTCCAAAATGTTCCTGGCTTGTGTCAAATTGACATAGAAACCAGCTAGCATGGGGTTTATAAATGCTTCTGTTATTTTTGAATTGGAAAAAATGAGCAGAGAACCCACTGAACCAATGGTCTATCTCTGGTTCTAAGCTAAGCGGCCAAGGCCTACTTTCGGATCCTAGGATCTTAGAAAGAAAGAGGGGTAGGAGGCAGGATGTCAGTGTTCAGAGAAACAAATTACTCAGGTCTTTTAAACAAAAGAACCTGGGGACAGAGTATGGGAAAGCCTGAAGGAATGAAAAGTACCTAGTCATCGGCAGGAGCCTTTGCTAGAAGCCACCCTCACCCCTGGGACTGGAAGACTGAAGGGAATGCAAATTTCTGGGAGCCAGAGATACTGCCTTAGTTGGCGGGGGCCCTAACCCATCAATTCAAACCCCCCACTATTGCTTCTAACGCTCCACCCCCAGTCACATGACCTCACCTGCATAGAGGCTGGGTGTTTGTCAAACAATTAACTACATATGGATGCTACAACCCTGCCACTAAGAGAGAATAGGGATCCCTTTGTAGAGTCACCACACACACACACACACACACACACACACACACACACACACACACACACCGGAGGCAGAGCATCCCACTGAACTCAAGCCTATTCTGAGTAGGCGGGCAGCCAATGAGTTCCTGGCATCTCCCTGTCTCTGCCCCACAATGCTGGGATTTTAGTATGTGCAGCCACATACAGCTTTTCAATATGAGCGCTGGGGATTTGAACTCATGTCCCCAAGGTGGGAGGTTTTTTGTTTTTGTTTTTAGGTCCGTTCCCTCCCTTTTCCTGCTCCACTTCGGTCTTCTCCCCACACCCCACTCCCCCCAGTCCTTCTGTCAGCTGCTCACCTGACTTCACTATGTTCTTTGCAGGGCATCCTAGCCCAGCCCCAGCCCTGGTGGAAGATCCAGCTGTTCATGTGGGAGCCGGTGCTGTTTGGGACCTGGGACGGTGTGTTCACATCCTGCATGATCAACATATTTGGGGTTGTACTTTTCTTGAGGACCGGCTGGCTGGTGGTGAGTGATGAGCTGTTGGCCCTGGGACTTTTCTGGTGGGCCTGTGACATGGAAGAGCATCTGGGATCCCACAGCTTAGGGAACAGACTCCTGAAGCACAGATTCTCCTGGAAGGAGAAGCGGGAAGCACAGTGTACAGCTGGCAGTGTTTTAGTGTATGAATCCTGGGAGCCTGGGCCTCAGAGCTTCCCCAGTCAGAGCCTCAGGATGGACCAGGCTCTATGGGGTCAGGGCTTATTGTGGGTGGGATGAGAAAGAGGGCAAGAATCAGAGAGATGGTGATTTTTACTCTAGTCTGTGACCCTTCTGGACTTCCTGGTATTTGTCACATCACTTTGTGCCCCTCTGAAACACCAACCCCCCGCGCACGTGGTTCCTCTCTCACAGTTCCTCCCTCACTGCTCCTGGCCTTGTTCATAGGGCTGCTTGGTTGGAGGTACAAGATCCTACCTCTCAGGATTTATTGCCCAGGACAGACCCTCTTGTGCCAGAGTCTAATGGTTAAGTTCATCTTCAACACAGAGCACAAAGGACCTCTTTTTTATGCCTTGGTCAAAAATAGCACTAGGGTGCTTCCCTTGCAGATGTGTGCTCTAAGTGTGTGTGTGGGGGTGTGTGTTTCCAGACTCCTTACACCCTGACACCCTGCCTTCTCACACAGTGAACGTCAATAGCTCGAACAGGCAGAACAAAAGACCACCCAGTTAAGAATTACACACCAGTGGATGCCTGGTGTGTGCAGGCACTAGTGCTGCCAACGGGATTGTAAAATGCAAGCTTTTGTCCCTCTGGTGGTAGAGAGGCCTCCAGAGCATTAAGGCTCCTAGGGGTGGAGCCCTGCTGTGGATGCAAGGTGTCTGGGAAAGCTGCCTGGAAGGGGAGTTGGAGGCTTGAAGGCTGGAATGGGCTGGATAGGTGAAGGAAGAGAGCCATTCAGAGGGACTGTTGTCCACAAGTGCTTGCCAGAGACATAGCCAGTGCTGTGGGACACACACACACACACACACACACACACACACACACACACACACACACACGAGAGGTACATCTTCAGGTAAGACTTGAGTCAAGGCATTTCTGTTGCAGTCTAGAGGCAGAATGCTCCCTTGGGAAGCCTCAGCCTTAAATCTTTTTGTTGATTTTTGTTGTTGTTGTTGTTGTTTGTTTTTTTCCTGAAGTTATCAGTGTCAGGAAAGAAGGCAGCTCCATGCTGATCCTTTAGTTATCTGTTTATTTATTTGATTTTTAGGAAATGGCCATCTAAGTTGGGCATGGTGGTGCACGCCTTTAATCCTAGCACTTGGTAGGCAGAGGGAGGCGGTATCTCTGTGAGTTTGAGCCCAGCCTGGTCTATAGAGTGAGTTCCAGAACAGCTAAAGATACACAGAGAAACCCTGTACAAAAGAAAAGAAAAAGAAAAAAGAAAAGAAATGGCCATCTAAAATGAGCTCCATCCCCAAAGTGAAGGTGTAAGTTGTGTATTCACTGCTAATTGCCGTGTAACGAACTGCCCCAAAACATCAGCAGCTATGGCACACGTGTGTATCCGGTGGTTCTGAGGTCTGCGTACTCAAGGCCCCTGTGAGCCCACAGTTGCTGTCAGTCAGGCACTTGTGGAGTCTCTCCTGATCATCCAAGTACCATGTGGCAGACTTTTGCCACATCTCTTGATCTCCTTGTGGGGTTGGTTGTCTCTTTCCGAGGCTGCAGATTTCCACCAAGACCTCAGACAGAATAGGAGAAAACTCCTGCATGCAGTGGTGCTTGTCATCTCTTCAGTGTCCTAGCCTCAGAAATGATGCCCATCACTTCTGTGGGACACTGAAACAGGTCCACACAGGGCAGGAGACCACACAAGGACAGGAACACCAGAGGCAGGGGTCACAGGCCATCTTTGAGTTTGTCTGTCTTTTTGCTCTAAAATAACCTCTGTCTTTCAGCTCTGCCTTTGGTATCAGACTTTTGATCATGAAAAGATAAATATGCAATGCCAAAAATGAGACAGAGTGCCCAGGGTATAAAATTGAAATAGATATAATGCCAAAAGCATTTCTTAAATAGAAAATATTAACTCTAAAACAACATGGAGACATAGTTTATGAACTGTTATAGTGACAGTTCTGGTCTGAAAAGCCAAGGTTGTTCTTGGGATGGGATATTTATATATCCATAAATAAATAAATATCCATATATGCAGCTTTCAAGTGTGAACAAACAAAGAAAATGGTTCTGGAGGATTTCATTAAAAGTATAATATTAGCAAAGTCAGTAGTGGGAACACTCAGATGTCATGCTCAGGTGTCTATGTCTTGGGGACACCAGCATCCTGGGGACCTGGGGCTGCACTATGAGTGGAGTGGAGGGAGCCACATGGGCACTCTGGCTTCTGTCAAGCCCTTCTCCACCCTTGATCTCACTCCTACCATCTAGCACTGCCACCACACCTAGGAGTTCAGCAGTTTCCTTTGCCATCTGGCAGAGGCTGGGCTTTGCACACGTGGCTGTTGGCATTCTCTTTCTGAAGGGAGCTCACGGCTCTCCTTATGCACCAGTTTAGGCCTTGGGGACATTCAGAGGGTACATTTATAAGCTGTGTAACAATAATTGATAACAATAGCATAACATTTATAGCAAAATAAGATATAGCAAGGAAGGCTTATCAAACACTTATGTGACAGGTGGCTGTCAAGGTTATATAAATGTGTTTAATTCTCTGAAATTGAGTATTTCCTGACAGCTGTGAGGCAGACATCGTCTGTTTTATGAGGAGACAACTCCGCGCTGTGAAATAGCAAAGGCACAGTTGAGGAGCCACTTCCTGCCTGCTCCCCACTGCACACAGTAGGCCTGCAGAGCCCAGCTCTCTGCAGACAGATGTCCCCCTGTCTGCTCCCACTGCACACAGTAGGCCTGCAGAGCCTGGCTCTCTGCAGACAGACATCCCCTAAGGGACCCTCCCTTGGCTTTGGTCTCCAGACTAGGTCAGATGTGCAGGGGCCCTCTTTTTTTTTGCCAAGGATTTGTGTGACTGGCAGTGACTACTGCTGCATTGTCACCGTGGTTTGTTATGCTTTGGTCTGGCCCTGAGCCTCCTATGGGTTTTTTGTTTCCTTTCTTTGTTGGTTTTGCTTGCTGGGCTTGAACCGGGCCTCATAATAGGCAAGTGCTCTGTCAGAGAGCTACACCTTCAGCCTTGCATTTCATTTCTGTTCTGTTTTATTTCTCAAGGAGCTTGACATAATGAACAAAGATACCCTTAACACTTTAAAATAAAAAATAAAATTGTGAGAGAGGGATCATTGAAGAGCCTATGCTTGTCTCCTGAGCTCTTCTAGTTGGCCTGGTCTTACTGGTAGGCCAGTTGACCAGTGTGTCTCTGAGAGTGCCTGTCCCAGTAGCCTCAGAGGGGACAACGGATAAAGGGCCTTGTGTCTGGGCCTACTTTGTGGCAGTGTTATAGGCTGGGGTGGGGGGAGGTTGCTAGAAAGAGAAAACCAGAATTGGTCCGCGTGTGATCCACAGTTATAGAAGAGTTGGAATGCAGATACCCTCACGAGTGTCTATAGAAGCCACTGATCATCAAGAACAACATAGCAAAATGCTGGGGCTCAGAACAGGGAGAACACTGCCTCCCTGCCATCTTGCTCTCCATCCCAGACCAGCAATGCAGCCTGAGCACCCCTGTATTGCAGGACACCCCTCCAGCTCACTCGAAGGCCCCTCTGCCCCCTGCCATTCTCTCTCCAACACTGCACACCGTCCAGGCGTCTCGCCTCCCAGGAACCCCTATTGTCCCTGCTCTTACAAAGCATGCAGCACTGAAGAGGGCTTGCACTATGTCCTTTTCCCTTCTTTTGGTTTTTACACTGAGATGTGTCTATGCCCGTACGTGTCAACACGCATGTCTAGGAATGTGTGCTTATTGACTCGGCAAGCCTTTAGTAAGCATTCAGATGTGGAGGCACTAAGGCCAGCAGGCATGGGGCAGGTAGTAATGTGTCCTGTTCTCACGGCTCAAACCTTGAGCTAGGGACTGACCTAGGAAGATACTTGGCAACTAGAAACTTAGCAGGTACTGAGATAAATAAGCACTAAGGCGTGAGTGCCGGAGGGCTCAGAGGAAGCCCTCTTCAGTGCTGGGTGCTTTGTTAAGAGCAAGCACAAGGGGGTTCCTGGGAGGTGAGATGCCTGGATGGTGTGTAGAGTGTTGGAGAGAGAATGAAGGAAGGGCAGAGGGGTGAGCTGGGGTGTCCTGCAATTCAGGGGTACTCAGGCTGCATTGCTGGTCTGGGATGGAGAGCAAGATCACAGACAGGCAATGACAGCAACTGGAGGAAGAGACCCTGAGTACTGAGTCTTCAAGGCTGCTTTGGAGTTAACCTGGCAAAGCCCATGGAATGAGCTTTCTAGTGAAGGGAACTGGTGTAGGTAAGGGCATGGCAGGGAGAGCGTGTATCCTTTCATGCTAGGTCACGGTTACCTGCACGACAGATTTGCAGGCTCCTGGTGAATCTCTCTGTTTTAATTTGACTTTTGTGTATAGGAGTGTTTGACTACTTGTATGTGTACCACATGCATGCCTGTTGCCTGAGGTGTCAGGAGATCAACCCCCTGGATCCCCTGGAACTGGAATCGCAGATGGTTGTGAACTCCCGTGTGGGTGCTGGCAACCGAAACCCGATCTTCTCCAAGAACAGCAAGTGTTTTCGACTGCTGAGCTGTCTCATCTCTCCAGCCTGGCTGGCGAGTCTCTTGAGTTGCGTTAATCTTAGCCACATGTGGTATAAAGTCATTAGAGTTTGAAGGGTGGACCTCCACCCATTTGAAACTTCTTGTAGGCCTTTGCTAAGAAGAAGAACCAGGAGGTACTTCACACTTCTCTTCTCCTCGTCCCTCTGTGGCCCCTTTGGGCATTGGCTAACCCAGCGGATGGAGGCGCTCATTGCTTCTATTGGGAACAGCTCTAGTGAGATGGCGCTCCTCAATCTGACACCTCTCCCCCCTTCTGCTGCAGGGAAACACAGGTGTGCTCCTGGGCTTGCTCCTGGTGTCCTTCGTCATCCTTGTGGCCCTCATCACCGTGCTGTCTGGCATTGGCATCGCAGAGCATGGCGGGATAGGCAGTGGTGGTGTCTACTCCATGATCTCCTCAGTCCTTGGCGGGCAGATGGGAGGCACAGTTGGGCTGTTGTATGTGTTTGGACAGGTGAGACTGCAGCACAAGTCAACTCCTCGCCTCTACCCGTTCCTTTACCATCATCTCCTCTTCCCCTTCTTAATTTGCCCTGGGGGAGGCAAGGGTGGAGACAGGGGCCCCATTTGACAGAGGACCACACTGGGTTCTGACGGGGAGCTTGCACCAGCAATCTAGATTGGGAGCCTGGACTCCAGAGCTTCTGTCTTCTCCCACCTCTGCCTCATGAATTCCTGGTGTGCCCAGGCCAGGGGCTGGTAGCTCTCACTCCTGCTGCCTTTCTAGGAGGGGTGTGCATGGCAGGGAACCCTTTGCACTTTGCCCCGTGGGCATTGTGCCTCTGCCAGAGGCCTTTCCTGGAAGTAGTCCTTTCCTATGGAGGTGAAGCTCCGACAGGCCTGATGGCTTGGGTGGCCTTAAGCAGACCACGGGCCCTCGTGTGGATACTAGACTGAGGTGCATGCCAATGAGAAGGCCACACATTGGCGTGGACACAGCAGGAAGAAAACCAGCAGGCAGGAAGAAGTTCCACGGCTCATCTAAAGTTTAGATAGCCAGGATACAGGGATGGGGGTTTGATGCTGGGAAGGCAACACTCAGGCATTAAGAAGTAGCTTTCTGTAAGCGTGGCTTGGACCAAAAGGGCTTTTAATGGAAAAACAAATGATGGTGTCTGAAAAACAATTTAAAAAGAAAAAATGGGTTTTCTTGCTTTTCATTTGAAGCAGCAGAGGCATCGGTGTAAATACACTATATTCCCTAACAGAACAAAGCCGAGTGCACAAGTGTGTGTGAGTGTGCATGTGTGTGCACACGTGTGTTGAGTATGAGTGTGAGAAAGTATGTGTGAGTGTGCATGTGTGTGCTTGTGTATTTGTGTGTGCATGGATATGTGTGCATGGGCGTGTGAGTGTGTGTGTGCATGGGTGTATGTGTGTGCTGTGTGTAGGACAGTGCATGGGAGGCACCTCACCACTTGCTAAGAAAAGGCAGATGCTTTTACTGGAGAAAGATCCAGAAATATGATATAGGTTGAGCATCCTAAATAGAAAAAACCCAAAGTCCGTAATGCTCCAACAATCTAAAACTTTCTGAGCATCATATCGAGCAGGATTAAAATTTTGAAGCTGAATGTGGTGCCTGTAATCCCAGCATCTGAGAGGTTAAAGCAGGGGGTTGTGACCACTAAGTCAGCCTGGCAAAATAATAAGATCCCGTCTCTAAAGAAAATCAAAAACAAAACAAAACAAAAAAAAAACCCACACCAAACAAAAATCCAAACAACAGAAAACTCCACCAAGCCAAACCCTCAGACGACAGAAAACAGCAAACAAATAAAAACCACCAACTCTCCCATTTTAGAGCACTTTTGAAGCTGGATTTTCACAAGAGGAAAAAGGTCAAGCAATAACGTAAGGTTTATGCAGACGTTACAAAACCCAAGAGTTGGGAACATGCGTGGCGTCTGTGACAGCCGTTTCAGAGTGGCCGGCAGGCATCACAGCCTGCTTTGCCTACAGCTGTCACAGGAACTGTAGGCTGGTCACACGGACAGCTCAGTTTCCCCACTCTCTGGGCAGAAAGGAGATGAGGACAAGAACACCCCCAATGGGGAGAGGACATGGGGTCATCCAGACTAGAAGGAAGAGTGTTTACAAAGGTTTGCCCAGCAGAGGCAGCTATGGTGAGAAACTTCTGGGCCCAGGCCTCTGTCAGCAGTCCCTGTGGTCAGTACCTGCCTTGCCTGACTGAGCTCATCTGGGCGGAGTCTCTGGCCAGGGTGCTGCACCTTCCAGTCCTTAGACCAGCTTCTGACTTTGATTTGCTCGGCCTTTGCTGAGGGTATTGGCACACTTGCAGGGATGCTGACCTGCAGGGTTTGTGAGATGCCTTTGTCTGGTTTTGGTGTGTGGCTAAGGCTGCCATTAAGGACTCAGTTGGTGGGGGTATGAGGTTCTCTTCTCTTCTAGTCTTTGGAAGTGCCTATAAAGGGTTGGCGTTAACTCTTTAAATGCTAAGTGGAACAGAGCAGTGTAACCATCTGGTCCTGGTTTTCTTGGTTGCCATTGTTTCAAATGTCCTGATTATAAGCACACTCCCTGCCTGCATGGGGGTGTCTTGGTCTGTTTTGTGTAATGTTGGTGGGTTGTGTCTTTCCACATATTTCTCTGCTTCATCCAGGTTCTCTGGAGTACCGACACACATGTGCTGCCCTGCGATCCTCTTTGTTTCTTTATGTCCGCTGGTAATGTCACTTTTCTCATCCCCTACTTCAATCATTTGAATTCACCTCTCCTCTTGACCAAGCTAGATAAAGAATTATCTACATTTTTGTTTAATCTTAAATCGCAAAGAAGAAGGCTTTCGTTGTGACAGTTTCATGTGAAATTTGTCTTTATCAGTCCCCTCTCCCCCATCTCCTGCTTCCTTCCTTGTGTCCTTCCTTCTCCGTTAGCCTTCTTTCTTTCTTATTTCATGTCACAGAGCAAGCAACTAACTCTTTTGGGCTTACTATGTAACCCTGACTGGCCCGGAACTCACTGTGTAGACCATGCTGGTCCTGAACTTAACAGAGATCTGCCTGTGTCCACCTCCTGAGCTCTGGGATTAAAGGTGTGGGCCACCACCACCACCTGCATTATTTTTTATTTTTAATTGTGTGCTATGCCGGTGGCATTGAGGGTTTGTGCATGTGAGGACAGTGCTCATGGGGGCCAGTAGAGGGGGTTGGATTCCTGGGGTCAGAGTTAGCAGATGGTTGGAGTCCTCTGTAATGTGTAATAGATGCTATTAACCCCGCGGTCATCTCCCTCCCTGTACCACTCAACTGTGGGGCATCTGTTGGGCTACTTACTTAGATGTGAAAATGTCTGCCTTCAGCCTGTGTTGACTATGCAAAAATATTTATCATGGCTGATTAGCTCTGTGCTGGATTCCCTACAGCAAGAGTGGAGGATCAGAAAGCCTTTTTAGACCAGAGGCCTAGAGTTTCCCACTATCCATACCGACGGCCTACTGCAGTCTAAATTAGGCTTTGTGCCTGAAGGAGAGAGCATGGAGGGATGTTTCTATCAGGACTCAGAACTCCTGAACACCTGATTCAGCCAAAACAGATACCTTGGGTTGGAGGTGTTCTTTGCCTGAGAACATGCCTCTTCCTCTCTTTAGAGTGCTGAGCACCACCCCACCTTAGGTGGCAGGTAGTTACAGATGTTTACATGTCCAGAATGGCAAAGAGAGAAATCCCTGATTATGAAGAAGGAAAACAGTTTCCAACTGTAATGAGCGCTGGGAATGTTTACAGAAACTCGGTAACGCTTTCCAAGGAAGAGCTTTTTCCAGCCTGGATGCCTGAGGGCAGCTGGCTTGCTCAGGAAGGCTTGGGGTTCAGACCCGCCCTCTGTCAGTTGTCTCAAGCCAGATGTGGGCTGAGGCCTTGAGTTCTGAGCCAGAAGGGAGTATACGTTCTGCATTGTAGGAGCTCATGCACTGGCTCCCGTTCCCCTGAGGTGGGTTCACTTTGTAACTGGGTGCAAGGTACTTTTGTCAGTACACCCCAAATGTGTGCAAGCCTGGCGATGGGCGTGTCTGTTGGAATGTGAAGGCAATACAGTAACTCTGGTGGCGTGGTGGCTCTCCCCTTCTCCCCACTCAGGATCTCACTATACAGCCCAGTCTCTCTGAATATTGCCAAGTAACCCAAGCTAGTCTTAAATTCACAATCCTCCTGCCTCTACCTTCTTAGTGCTGGGCTGTCAGACAAGTGCTCTCATCCCTAGCTTGATAGCGAACACTGACTGCCAACTTGGTTGGCTGTGGAGGGACTTAGTAAAGCCCACCTTTTGCTGTGTCTGTGAGGGTGAGCAACTGAGGATCAAAGAGCTGGTCCTGACCGTGGGCGCCACAGTCCAGTAAGCTGGGGGTCGGATGGAACAAAAGCAGAAGGGAGGAAGTCAGAGCAGATGATAAAGTTTTCCTCAGCAGTTGCATAAATGCTGCTACCACCACCCATGAACATCAAGACTCCGGCTTTGGCAGCCTCTCAACACAGACCCTCTCCAGTGACTGCCAGGGAGCTTCCAGACCCATGGCTTGAGACTGGTTGCTACATCTTGGTCCCTCTTGCTTTGAGGTTTTCATCTTCTTGGACATAGCAGCCATTGGCTCATCTGGTCCTCCAGCTTGTAAATGGCCATGGTGGGACTACCCAGTCTCTTCCTGTGCAAGCCAACATAATCAATCCCCTTTTGGAATTACATATGCATTCGCTGAACCCTGGCAGGGAGAGAGTGCTTATGCTTTTCTGTGTTTGCAGTAGAACACGGGCTTCCTCTTAACTAAGCAGCCGAAGGGTGTGGTGGCATTGTGCTGTGGTGTTAGGGGCTGGCCAAGTCAACAGGACTTCTCCCAGGCAGATTTATGTGAGTTAGAAAGTGGCAGTGAGGTAGTCATGGTCACAGATGAGGGCACTTGACTATGAAAGTCGGTACATCACACAGTATTCAGCGAGGGCTCGCGCCACGCTAAGCAAATGGAGGGCACCCAAGTGAGAACCCAAGATTGAGTTCTTTAACCTGCACTTGGTGTGTGCACTTGCCTGATTCTGTTCACATGGTTATAGGTGCATGTGTGTGGGCGTGTGTGTGTGCATATTGTGGAGGCCTGCAGCTGACATTGATGTTTTCCTCGGTTACTCTTTATTTTTTGAGACAGGGTTTCTTGATGAATTTAGAACTGGCTAATTCCAGTTAGGGAATTCCTGGAGATCCCCTTTGTATATCTCCAAGTGGAATGTTAGGATTACCATCGGCCACCACACCTGACCGACTTTTTCCATGGGTTCTGGGGATCTGAACTCTGGCCTTCACATTTGTGCAATGAATGCTTTACCCACTGAGCCATCTTCCCAGCCCAAATATTTTGTTTTGAAAGGGTGTCTGTATTCTTGGTGCAGAAGGTAGTAGAATCTGGACCCAGATAATTCTATAGCACTGGCAGTAAGTGCAGTGTTTGCCAAGCGACAGGGAAAAGAAGAAAGAGATCATGGAAAAGGAAGAACTTGAGTATTTGTTCCTGGGACAACGGCAAGGGCAGGGTCACACTGATGAGGATAACCAGCAGAGCCTGGGGCTCAGTGAAGTGACCGAGCTAAGGAGAGAGGGGGACTGAGGGTGACGATTGTGCAAAGCAATGCTCATGCCCGTAGTGACATTTCATTTGTATTTTAATAAATAAAGCTGGGGATTGGGAAGGTAAAACAGCCACGCTAGCCAGTCTTACAGACCAGGCAGCAATGACACACACCTTCCC